>OZ025239.1:109744584-109859584 GCA_964019155.1 Osedax fenrisi
GTGTGTTTGTGTGTTGTTTGTTTGTGTGTGTGTGTTGTGTGTGTGTTTGTGTGTTGTTTGTTTGTGTTTCCGTATGGTTTATATTATAAATAAACACAATGGACTTCGTAGACTCCTACAATATAACCCTTACGATATACATTGTATACGATACGTCTATAGAAAGAGTACCTATATATCTAGCGCCGCATGTCACACACACACACACACACACAAGCACACACACAGGCACACACAGGTGTGTGCGCGCACATGTGTAGTTGGACCATCGATGTAAATAAAAGTTGTATTTATATCGATGCGTTGGAATGGTACAATAGTATGAAACAAACGAGTACCACCTACTATAGTATCGTATACTACCTACTATAGTAGGAAGAACACGGTACGTAGTTACTATAGGGCTGATATAACTTACGTAGTATCTACAAAGCCCGGGCTGGCTTTAGTATTACGGTAAAGTATTAAGTCTACTAGTATAGTAGTGTGTAATGTCGGTTGTGTTTACCTGCAGTAAATGCACTACTATTTATAGCGTATCTACAGCTCTGTAGTGGATGTCGCTACTATACATGTAGTATACTGTACACTATAGTGTGTTGCATGCGCACATCTATTCGCTACATACACGTCGCACACACCAACTAATTAGCTACATAGATAGTAACTAACTATAGTTAGTATACTTATATACATATATGTATAAACTATATATCTTATGAGTATAGTAATATAGATCTATACTATAGTATATTATAGATATATACTATAGTATAGTAGTGTACACTATATACTGTATAGTATACTATATATACTATAGTATAGATCTACTATACTGTATACTATATATAGTGTAGATATATACTATAGTATAATGTAGATCTATACTATAGTATAGTAGTATAAATATATACAATAGTAGTATATAACCGTACCACGTTTAGCGTATTATTCCCAGAGTGTACATTGAACTATAGGGCATTGCCCTGGTGCGTGGTACACATGTATATAGTATATACAGCCTCGCATGCTACACACACACACACTAACTACACTATTTACTGACCGCTCCACTGTATACACACACACCGCACCGCATGAATAATCATCGGATAGGGCTGGCCGGTGCGAAAGTTCACGTGTGCGGTGTGCGCGTGAGAGAGAGCGATTCCCCCGCCCGCACCGCGATGACACGCGCACACACGTTCACGTCGGTACTACTACCGCAGCGTCGGACGTGACTAATGCACGAAGGCGTGTTAGTGTGTGCGTGTTAGTGTGCGCGTGTGCGTGTGTGTGTGCGTGCGTGTGTGTGTGTGCGTGCGCGTGTGAGTGTGGGAAACGTGCTCCACACGCGCGACGCTCGCGTTATGCGAGGAATGTGTTCGCGTGCGGGTGCGGTGCGCGTCGATGACGTCACAGTCGCACGCCGGTGCGCTAGTTCTAGGTAAATAGATACCGGACGAGATATTAGCGCTTTCCTCGGCAGACCGGTGTACCCCCACCAGCTCTACCCCCACCAGCTCTACCACCACCAGCTCTACCACCACCAGTACTACCCCCACCAGCTCTACCCCCACCAGCACTACCACCACCAGTACTACCACCACCAGCACTACCGTTATAGGAAACTCTTCCCTCACGCTAAAGTCCGCTGGTAATATTATTACCGTTATTGGCTTAGTATTAATATATGAACTAATGAAAGCCCGACCATTCTATACACATGCGCATAGACACATACACACACGCACACACACGCGCACACACACATATTCATTATATTCTACTAAATAAAGAAGCCCTATAGGAAATGACATATATAATATTTTCACAAATTATAAACTTAATATATATATATACTTATACATGTATGATATTATATAAAATAAAAATATGATTTATGTTATGGATATAATATTGCAGAATAATAATATTTCAGTAGAATACAAATAAACTGTGTATAGTATAAATAGTGTAAACTGTAATATGTGAATATCTATAGAAATGTAAATGTGCACCCATATAAAGCAATATCACTAATCTAATATAGTGTTGAAATAACAGTATATTGATAGTAGTGACCTTTATGTACAGTAAGATAGAACGGGTAGAATTCACTTCCAAATATAAATCAATAGAAATCATAGTACACACACTGTGAATTCAAATTCAATATTGCTCATAAACACATTTATATATGAATTTATTATTATATATATATGTATATAGTATATAGAGATGAAAATATATGATTTTATATGAAATTTTATAAATATATTATTTATATAATATATTTAAATTATTATTATCTATTAGTATATTATAATGAAAACATATATAAAAATATTAATTAAATAATATTAAGTTAATCATTAATCAACTGATAATACAATTATACATAAAAATACACTCAAACTTATTAAAAAAATACATAATGACATTTTTTTAAATAATCATTATTTTGGTAAAAACAAAAAATTACTAAATTATAATTTATAAAATTATAATAACAAACAAATAATCTGGTGTTATCTATGACTATATTCTAGAAAAACAAATGTGCAGCAATTTTAAATGATTCTAATTCATCTTCAATCATATTGATTTTTAAATAATCAATATAATAAAAATAATAAATAAAGGTTATTTGTAAGTATTTGTTAGTGTTGTATAGACCCATAGGGGTATAGGATATATACATGCATATGGGAATTTAATATTAATAATATAATGTGTACATCATAAATAACAAAGTGTTGTTAATAATAAACATAAGGACAGGACATCATCTTATGAATATTAATAGAAATATTTATGTTAATATTGAATGATATTATAATATTGCAATATGGACTATGAATATACTTTTTATTTACAAATGTATATAAGATATACATTATGTCTTTGTTATCAAAGAAAAATATAAATATCTCTGAAGATATATATTTTGACAAACCATAGTATGTATCTGATAAAAATGATCATTGCAAGATAAATAGAACATATGTAATATCCTTGGTATACACAATAGAAATGCATGGTAGTAACTAGTGATGTAAATGATGCCGAGATTTTTGATACCGAGCCGAGACTATTGGTTACTGATTCCGAGCCGAGACTTTAGTCAAACGAGCTCGAACCGAACCGAGACTCTAGCCAAGCGAGCCCGAGCCGAGTTGAGACTTTTACAAAACATTAGCGATAAGAAATGATGCTTTTTTGAAATTACATTTTAATACTCATTTTTATATATTTCACATTTACATCAATTTAAAAAAAATAATCTGCGCCAACTTCGCGATTCAGTGAATAATAATGTAAATTTCATCTAGTGGTGTAAATAATACCGCACTTTTTGATAACGGGCCGATAACTTTTGGTTATTGATGCCGAGCCGAGACTTTCATTTTCGGAAAAAAAAACGAGCCCGAGCCGAGCCGAGACTCTAACCAAACGAGCCTAAGCAGAGTTGAAACTTTAGCTAACTAAGACTGAGACAGCATCATGCTTTAGATTTGAGCATTATTTACATCACTATTAGTAACTAACAATAAAGAATAGTAATTCCTCCTATGTAATAGAATGAAAGGTTTACTAAAGGAGTGCTTGTTATTTTGTGAAAGGTCTAGTATATAAATAAAGAACACCAGAGCCTATTTTATACCAAAAGCAGGCCTGATTTTTATAGTCAGATATTAGCTGTATTCTAGTAGATAGAAATATGGAAAATAGTATCAAATCGTAACTTTTAGATGAATAGTCTATAAATAAAATATACTTCTTATTTTTTAGTTTAGTTCAGTGCAGAAAAAAGAAAAATAAATTTTTTTTCTATTTTATATTGTTCTTTAAATTTTTAAAATAGTTTTGTAAACCAATCATTTATATAAATTACTTCGAAGATTAGTAAGGTGTTCTTTTAATACATCGGGTTCATCAAAATGTCATATAAGTTATGTATTTGATTAATTATTTGACTACAAAGTATAATTCTAAATTGATAATTCTGAAATTATATAAATTATTAAACAGTATTATGGCATATATATTTATGAGAGTTATATACGATTATTTGATCATTGAATATCTATAAGAATGTTTATTGAACACCATTCACCATCACTAATAAGACTTCTAAGAATAATAATTGTATGTATTACTGAAGTTGTTTTATAAATAAATACATCTAACTATACTTATATTATATTATATTATATAAGTTATATATCTATCATGATGATGCTCATGTATATACATTAAGGACATTTACATTTATTATAAGTGAAATATTTCAAAGTAATTGAGAAAAATATATTCAAATCCATACTGCATATAAACGCAAGTATATTAATATATAATTAAATTTGATATCGCGTAAAATTATTATACAAATAAATAAATAAACACAAACATCAACAATTTATAGTATTCGTATAGTAATATACTAGGGGGTTAACTACAGTTGCTGCTGATGATGATACTAGCAGATAGGGTATAGGTAGTGTAGTGGTGTGGTGGTAACAAATTTGTTCACACAGTGTTGTAAGCATACAGGCTTTAGTGCTATGTGGACAATAAATAGCAAAGATAATGAAGAGACACCATCATACATGTGTGGTTTACATAGTAGTATCAGTAGCAGTAGCAGTAGCAGTAGCAGTAGCAGTAGCAGTAGTAGCAGTAGAAGTAGTAGTAGTAGTAGTAGTAGTAGTAGTAGTAGCAGTATCTGTAGAAGTAGCAGTAGCAGTAGCAGTAGCAGTAGCAGTAGCAGTAGCAGTAGCAGTAGTAGTAGTAGTAGAAGTATCTGTAGTAGTAGTAGTAGCAGTAGCTGTAGCAGTAGCTGTAGCAGTAGAAATAGCTGTAGCAGTAGCTGTAGCAGTAGCAGTGGTAGTAGTAGTAGTAGTAGTAGTAGAAGTATCTGTAGAAGTAGTAGTAGCAGTAGCTGTAGCAGTAGCTGTAGCAGTAGAAATAGCTGTAGCAGTAGCTGTAGCAGTAGCAGTGGTAGTAGTAGTATCCATATAGTAGAACGCAATATTAAATATATCCTAGTGATGTGTTAGTTAATCATTTAAAGTGTTGGCATAATGAGTGTTGGGTAGGTCAACTGTCTCCTCTCGTTTAGTCGATCAGTTAGTTATGACACATGTCATATGTCTGACTACCTGGCTACCTTTACGCCTATGCTAGATATAAAACATGATCTCTAATCGATCAAGTAGCTGATTCAGATGCCAACGACTAATGATAGCTGGATGTATGATCGTGCATTTAATGGAGGTCGTGGTTCTATTAACCTGGATGCTGGGGCACTGCGTTAAGCTTCGTATATAAGTAATAAAGTGAATTAAGCGAGGTGTCTTATATAATCGTTTTATATGATTAATATAGAATTTCTAGTCAATCGATAATTGAAATATGCTTAAATAATTGATGAAATAATAACTCATATAATAGCTGAATATATGTTTACATGTATATGTTCGAATTTGTTTATATATAAATTCATATTTATGAGAGTAGTGTTTATATGTATATATAATATATTATATATATATATATAAATAATACACAATATTATTTATAATACATGCTCATTGATGTATGATGTTATACAATTGATATATGATAATGTGAACTGGACAATGTCCAGTCATCCAATGGATGTACAATATTGACAGATAGATGTAATCTACAATAAATGATATATAAGTATATAGGCATACATTATATATATATATACATTAATTTACACAATATACACAATAACAGATATCATATTATATAAATATCATATTAATAAATAAGATAATAAATATATATATATATATATATAATGTAAAATATAATAAAACAATAGATTTTACATATATATATATATGTACACATATATATGTAAAATTTATTGGTATTATTATGTTTTATCTAAAAATTGTATAAATAATTACGAATATCAACTTTATATTAATAATATTTAATCGCCGACATTTTAAAAAGTAGTAGCGCATTGGTAGAACAGGATTAATAAGGTAGAGTAAGGTTAGCAGTAAAATGGAGTTGGTATTGATATAGTGGGGTTAGTATTGATGATCGCAATGTAGAACAGGGAATACATTGCAGAAAAAATCTATAATTTATAAAATATTATCGATAACAAAATATGTTATATGAAATGTTAAACAATCGCGATATTTTTAATGATATAAACAATAGTATAGAATTCTCATTACACGAATATTATATACCTCAGGGGTAAGTTGTAAATCTCTAAATCTGAGATCTCACTCGCGTATATTCGCTTCACAAACATTGTACATGTTTGATCTATAAAACAGAGAATATTCACAAACATTGTACATGTTTGATCTATAAAACAGAGAATATTCACAAACATTGTACATGTTTGATCTATAAAACAGAGAATATTCACAAACATTGTACATGTTTGATCTATAAAACTGAGAATATTCACAAACATTGTACATGTTTGTCTATAAAACAGATAATATTCACAAACATTGTACATGTTTGATCTATAAAACCGAGAATATTCACAAACATTGTACATGTTTGTCTATAAAACAGATAATATTCACAAACATTGTACATGTTTGTCTATAAAACCGATAATATTCACAAACATTGTAGATGTTTGATCTATAAAACCGAGAATATTCACAAACATTGTATATGTTTGATCTAAAAAACCGAGAATATTCACAAACATTGTTTATGTTTGATCTATAAAACCGATAATATTCACAAACATCGTACATGTTTGATCTATAAAACCGATAATATTCACAAACATTGTTTATGTTTGATCTATAAATCCGAGAATATTCACAAACATTGTACATGTTTGATCAATAAAACCGAGAATATTCACAAACATTGTACATGTTTGATCTATAAAACCGCGTTTATTCGCGGGTATGACTTCATCATGACTCCCTCCCGAAACTATGAAATCATTCGGCTAGGCAGCTAGAGAAGTTAGCTTACTCGTTAATATTCCGTAGCGCTCGTACCGTAATGAACTCACACTAACTATGCGGAAGTGCAACGCGTTATTATTATTATTTATAATGAAAAAAGTGCGGAATGGGGAAATGCATCTTCATCCCCTACTTTTCGCGTACGCGTCGCTGTATATTATTTTGTATACGTCGCTTAAAACGATACTTATAGTTCTAGTTCTATTATTCCGATAGTCGTATAGATAATTCCGCTACCTTCCGTACACTTTTCCGAAGTTCAAATCCCGGTACAGCGGTAAAATTTATATAAAATTGTATATTCTATATAGGAATCACGATCCGACTCCATTGCGTTAACGATGGCGGTATTATACAATAGTGATTCAATCTATCTCTATTTCCATATTATAATACCCGTCT
Organism: Osedax fenrisi; assembly: GCA_964019155.1. Taxonomy (NCBI): domain Eukaryota; kingdom Metazoa; phylum Annelida; class Polychaeta; order Sabellida; family Siboglinidae; genus Osedax; species Osedax fenrisi. The sequence goes on from OZ025239.1 coordinate 109,751,985, forward strand.
AAAGTTGACGAGGAGGACTCACTTCAGGCGAATATTACGCACTACTATTTGCGAATAATAATCGCGATTATTAATCGAATATGTTAGATTTTTAAACATCGTGTTTGCATCGAATATTTACGAATGCGATGGTTTCGAGAGCATATTCACTAGTGTAGCCACCCCGGCCGCGTAACGCGATAGTAAAATGCCGTAGTTTCACTGAATCGCATGCAATATTTGGTCGTTCACCAACATATTATACACACCGATACATCGTAATGAACTTACTAACTATGTGCGGGGCGAATCCAGGTGGGATAGGGGCATGTGATCTCCCCTCAACAGATTTATATATATAATAATAATCATAATAATAAATATTAATGAATAGTTTTAAATTGTACATTTTTTTTCGTATTAAATATATAATTATTTATGTTATTATTTAAGGGCTTCAGATTAACATCAATATCTTTTCTATGCTGTCGCCCGATTAATATATATATATATATATATATATATATATAAGAATTTATGTAACATCTTTACATATATTACAATGTAAATGCATTTATTTTTGAATTTTTCCCTTCCCTTCACAAATTCCTTGATATGCCCCTGACTAATCATCATTTAATGGTACTACGCTATAATGCATTCACGCTGATATGTAAATATTCAATCTATACATGTGGCATTACTTCCGCATATACTCGGCATAAAGCGCCGTGCTATATCTGTGGGGAAACTTTCGATATAACCCTTATTTTCTATATATAATGCTATCTTTATATTTACTTTGTGTTTTATTACGATATAGTAATATTATCCTAATCATTATATACATATATAAATATAATTCGCGTAACGCTTAATGCTTAATGCTTTATATATATATATATATATACAAATATATTCATGAATAAATAGAACTATAATAATTACATATAATGATTATTATAACGTAAACTAAGTTATATAATTATTATAACATATAGATATAATATATAAAACTAATAAAGAATTGAAAAATGGCATGTTATTACTGGTATTATAGATTCTCATTTAATATAATCAATATTTAATTATAATATAGTAATGACTATATGTATTATATCATATTTATCATTACTACAATACTAGTAGTAGCAGTATTAGTAATAGCGTATGTATTAGTAATATAGAGTATGTATTAGTGGTATGATCATCTTAAAGATGGTCTTAAGAAAATGTCCTTAAGAAGTGTTTGTGTATATGAAATTAGTTATCACCTTATAATTATATTATAGTATAATAATATATAGTATGAATTTATTATAAAATACATGATAAACATTCTATTATATATAAATAATATACTAGATACTACTCTAATACTACTTCAATTTTATATTTAATAAAATATTATTATAATAATTAAATAATTAAATATATAATATATCCTACTTTATTTACAATATATATATATATATATAATATATTTAATAAAATATTAGATATAAATTATATATTATAATATATAAACACATTTATAAACAAGGATTTATAAGACTTATTTCCACTTTGATGCATAACATTTATGCTAAATCAATGTATGTTATAATAAACTATATATTATAATAATTATATACTCTATTATAGAATTTATAATATACTATATAATGTAGTATATTATATAGCATATAGGCTAAATGATAGTGTAAATAGTATAATATATAATGATATATAATATATATAAACTAAAAAAACTATAAAACTAATATAAACAATTAAATAGTATACTAGTATTATACTACTAAGTAGTGACTATAATAGTCATTATATTTTATAGTATAAGGTTATCAGACAAATAACCATATGAATTAATAATATCATTACTAAACTAGAACATAAATAATAGTTATTTATTGAAATAGCAATAAGTTTTCAATTGACATGATAACGTAAATACTCATAAACTAAATGACATATTATTTATTTCAAATTTCATCGATTCTATATTTACTTTTACGGCGAATTAACTATGGCTAGCAACAGATAACGTGAATTTTTCGCGTGCATACGTGAAAAAGTGGTATCGTAAAGCATCCCTATTTAATAGATAAGAAAAATCGCGCTATTTCAAACTGTTACGCGTAAAACTTACTTGTTTATAGTAGATAATAATAACGCCGATCGACTGCTACTGTTATATACTCTACTGTTATGGTGAAATTCCTAAGTCAAAATGGCCGTTTGCGTCCGCCTTCTATATTTGCGTACGTTCGACGTAGCCTAGTCGTAGTAGTAGTAGTACTAGTAGTAGTAGTAATACTATAGTATACTACTATATCGTAGTACTTTAGAGAACTGTAATCGTTTACGTGTTGGTATCGATTATTTATTGCTAACCGAATTACTAGAACTATTGGTTTTCGTTTAGCCCCGTATAAATTAAGTATTGTTAAGTTCGTGCATAAAGATGCAGACGATTTGTACTATTATACGAAGTATTTATATTTATTTTTTTACATTTGATAAAATGTAGACTGGTAAATGCTATTACATTGCAATTATTGTTATCTATATCTCTCTCGCTAACTATCCACTTTATACATAAATATATATATATGACGTAATAGTAAACTATATTTTATTATATATGAGTCATATAATATGACGCATCCCAGCAAACATTAATAGCCTCATAATAGCAGCATAACAGTATATTTAATAGCCTCAAATGTTCACATTGTGCTATTATGCTGCTATTAGGTTGCCATTAAATATATATTATGCTGCTATTAATTTGTCATGCTATTATGCTGCTGTTATGTTGCTATTTAAAGTATATTATGCTATTATGCTGCTATTAATTTTAAAAGTATATTATGCTGCTATTATATTGCTATTATTAGAATAACATCATTTAAATGATGTTATCAATTGAATAGACCTATATAAATAAATATGTATATTATATATATGGCACTGTAATAAGGGTAGCCAGTAATGACCACCCTAATCAGGATCCCCCTATATGGATACTAATATGTCCCTCCTAAATGCACTACTATTAAAATGAATTAGTTTCATGAATATTACCAAGACCTCCTATAACCTCCTATAGCCGAGGTTATAGGAGGTCTTGATAATACTACGAAACTATTATATTTAAATAGTAGTGTATTTAACAAATATATCTTAATGAAACACGTATTTAATAATATATGGGTGTATATAAATTATTTTAATATGCCAAAACAAATTATAGGTTACACTTAACACTTTTTAAAAAATAGTATACAAAATGGGCTTTATTGTATTGTTACCTACATTGTATTTTCAGAGTAGGCCTATCTGAATCAGGAATATATACAAATAGCTATTAGTATCTAGATAATATATTCAATTGTAGTAGTATATATCCATATAGGGTATATATCCTAATAGGGTATATATATAATAATAATTATTATAAAATCATATTTTGCAATTGCCTGGGTGAAGGAAGAAGCAGAGCTTATCAAGTCTTTCACCCATTTATAATTACGAGGAGAAAAAATAATATAAGAATATAATTAAAAACAAGAAATAGTAGAACAAAAAATAGAGTAAAAAATTAAATTATTAAAATAAATCATCAACTCATAAAGCATAAACAACCATAGTATATCAACTTTCCGAATGTGGGTTTATCAAGTCCAAAACCTTAGGGAATATATATATATATATATATATATATATATATATATATATATATTCCGTCACAGCCTCGAGGTTTTCTATTATATATATCATATATAATATATGTCGGATTGCTTCTTTCACTTTATTTCTAATACATCAAGTTCGTCCTCATATAAATTCTCATTAAAAATATCATTTATATTAGGATCTCTTCTGTATAGATTTTCTGTATATTGTTGCCATCTCTTTTTTATATCATTTTCTTCTGAAACCACTCTTCCATAACTTAGTTTCATAGCACCACAACTTGAGCTGCGTGATCCTGTCATCTCTTTTATTTCTTTAAACAGGTATCTTGTTTTACCCATTTTATTATTATCTTCAATTTGTTTACATTTATCTATGATGCTTTACTCTTTATCCTGCCTTGCTTTCTTCTGGAATGCTGCGTTTAGCTTTCTATATTCTTCATATTTTCCTTTACTGTGCATTTCCTTTTGCTCTTGTGCAATTTTTAAAGCTTCATCCGATAGCCATTTATAAACTTTATTTCTTTTGACGGGACCTTTTTGTACGCTGTCTCTTTTAATATATTTCGAATATCATTCCAGAGTTCTTCAGGTTCTCTATCTTTTATTGTAAGCTCGTTAAACCTATTTTTTATCTCTACACTGTAGTCAAGTCCGATTTTTTCAACATCGTATATTGGAGTTTGCTTTGGTCGTTGTATTCGTTTGAGTTTTATCTTGATGTCTGCTATTAGCAAAATAACGACGGAATACCTATAGAATTCCTAAAATCAGGAGGTTACGAGGCTATAAGAGTCATGACGAGTAGTACCAATAGTATATGGAAAACAAAGATATGGCCAAATGATTGGAAGAAATCAATATATGTTCCTATTTACAAAAATGGTGATAAAAAAGAATGTGGAAACTACAGAACAATCGCATTAATATTACATGCAAGTAAGATACTTCTGAGAATATTGCAGAAAAGGCTTGAGACCTTTCTCATCCCTGAACTACCAATAGAACAAGCCTGGTTTCGAAGAGGTAGAGGAACTAGAGACCACATTGCTAACTTGAGATGGATGATGGAAACAGCTAGAGATCATCAAATAGAACTCTTCATATGCTTCATTGACTACAAAAAGGAATTCGACTGTGTAGATCATCAAAGACTATGGTGCACTCTCAAAGACATGGGAGTGCCCGAGCATTTGATAGTAGTGCTGAGAAATCTATACACAAATCAAAAATCGACTGTATGGACAGAGTATGGTGAAACAAGCAACATCCCGATTGGTAAAGTAGTACGGCAAGGATGCATCCTATCCCCATTGATATTCAATACATATGCAGAAAGAATAATGCGATATATCGTGGAAAAGTGGGATAAAGTATTAGTATAGCATTAGTATAGGGGGAAGGAAAGTTACAAAACTTAGATATGCTGATGACACTACATTAATAGCAGGAACAAAAGATGATCTCACAGAGCTAATTACAAAAGTCAAAAGAGCAAGCGAAGAAGCCGGATTATATTTAAATGTCAAGAAAACAAAGGTGACTACAGGTAAATTGGACCATATAATAGCAAGACCTCCTATAACCTCGAGGTTATAGGAGGTCTTGATAATAGTATATGATAACAATATCGAAATCGTTGATACATTTATCTTCCTGGAAGTTCTTTTTTACAAATGATGGATTTACCGATAAGGAGCTATGAAGAAGGCTGGAAATGGGAAAATGTGCCATAGGAAGTCTGAAACGTATATTCAAAGACAGAGGCATTAGACTAATGACAGCAATAATGATTGTTAAAACACTAGTATTTCCAATTATCCTTTATGGAGCAGAAACCTGGACTATCAAAAAGTCAGATAGAAAAACAATTGATGCTTTTGAACTATGGTGCTGCAGGAAACTTCTCGGAGTTAAATAGATAAGAAGAGAAATACTGAGATAATTGACATTATACAACCTAAAAGAACGCTCGAATCCAGAATTATCAAGGCTGCTCTATCTTTTTTCGGACACGTTGTTAGATCAGATATGATGGAATTGCAAATGATGCTAGGAAGAATGGAAGGTCGGCGAGGAAGAGGCATACCACATTCAGAGATGGGCAGTATCGCCGATATATTATCGGCGATACATTATCGCCGATACTTTATTATCTAATATCACTATCTATTATAGAAATTACTAAAGTATCGATATCTGTATCTATTAAAGCTAAAATTGTATCTAATATAGGTATCTATTATAATAGAGTATTAAATTAAATGTATTTTAAATATACACGCATCATTGAATTGGTGAATTCATTGGTACTTTATTTAAATAAAAGAATTAAAAACCTATATAATAATTATATAAAATATTATTTGATGTACTTTTAATATTCAACTATAATTGTTTACATATAAAATAATTTGTTATATTTAATGTTGATGATTCATTGGTGCTTTGTTTTGAATAATCAAAAACATATTTAATAATTATATAAAATATTATTTGATGTATTAATGTCCTAATTTTAATATTTTACTATAATTGTTTCATATTTATATTTAATATATAACATCAAATAATAATAATGATAATTATTAATACATATTACCTGGGAGTACATAATACATTATTATTAATAATACTATTTAGTTTTTCAGTGGACAATGTTTTACTAATAATTTCATAAATATTCTTTGTTGTTATTATATTATTTTATAAAATTGATATATCCATATATTGAATATATAATATAATTTATAATATAACCGCTGATATTCCCGAATATAACCTATAATATAATTTATATACCGTATTGTATACATTTATAAAAGTTTATGATTTATTTTGTTATAAGATTTCAATCGTACAACATTAATTTAAGTATACAGCATAATACTATATATATACTTATACAAATGATATGTCGAATTTATCTGATTTAATAAATTCTGGAAAAGTAAAGCCAACACAATGGACTTCATCAGTATTGATAACTTGCAATAAGTATTTTTCAGTGATAAGCAGTGAACAAGATAAAGTGAAATGTAAATGCTTAATCTGCAGAAAAGATACAATCAAGTATTATCCCTGAATAAGGATAAATTACCAAAACTCATGATGGAGCTAATATTACCTCTATTTAATATAAATGATATATTATTTTTAGAAGAATATTTAATGTGTGTCGAACCCATTGCTGTGGCTTTAGATAAACTGCAAGGTGAATTCGGTATATATTATGGTGTTTTACTTCCAACATTATTTGCCACCGAAAAGTATGTAGAAAAACGTTATCATAATACGAATATAGAATTATTTAAACCTTTGGTAAAAGTGATCGATGATGGTCTTACGAAGAGATTTTATTCAATTTTAAATTTAGTAGATGCTGATTTTGCAATAATTGCAACATTTATCCATCCATATTTCAAATTGAAATGGATAACAATTAAAAAAGAATTTAATAACGAACATATTCATTTAAAAGTTAAAGGTTTGCTAAATAAAGCATTACTTTCTATAGATAAACATACAGTCAATGAAGATAACAATGAAGATATTGATGACAAGAACAATTTTTTTCAATTTGCAAATATTTATAAAGAAAATCCACTTGATTTATTTCTAAAATCGGATAATAACAGCATAGAACAAATATTCATAGTAATGATTTAATTAAACAAATATTTATTAAATTTAATACACCATTGCCTTCTTCTGCACCTATAGAGAGGCTTTTTTCATATGCTGGGCAAATCAATAACCCGAAAAGAGGTCGTTTGACAGATTTAAATTTTAGCAATCTGGTAATATTAAAATCCAATTCTCATTTATTTTAATTTGTATTATATTATTATTATTATTTTATATTCATTATATTATTATTATTTCGTTTATATTGTAGGTTTATCCTAAATATTTATACTTTGCTATGCTTAATTATTTGATCTAAATGAATTTAGTATAATTTACTATAATACTTTTATAATAAAATAAATTTAAAATGTCTATAATTGATATATAATAAATATAAATGTATTTATAATTTATTTTATAAAAAGTATCTAAATACCTGTATCGGTATCAGTATCTATTATAAAGTTTCTAAAAATATCAGTAGCAGTATCTATTATATAAATTATTCAAAATATTTTATCAGTATCTAATATAGATTTTTTTTGAAATTTGCCCATCTCTGACCACATTGCACTTGGCTAGACAATATACAAAAATATCTCTCTAAAGATATTATGAATCTCCGACTAGATGCTAGAGACAGAGCCGGATGGAGAATAGCTACCATGGACGTCGCCAGGGGTCGGTTTCGACTCGACGGCACAAGGTAACAAGGTAAGGTATATATATATATATATATATATATATATATATATATATATATATGTGTGTGTGTTACATATAATATGTATATATAACTGATAGAGCCGGATGGAGAATAGCTACCATGGACGTCGCCAGGGGTCGGTTTCGACTCGACGGCACAAGGTAACAAGGTAAGGTATATATATATATATATATATATATATATATATATATATGTTACATATAATATGTATATATAACTGCCTGTGTGGCTCAGTGGCTAAGGCGCCAGACACACAAGCAGTAGGCCGCGGGCTCGAGCCTCGTCCGGACCATTAATTAATTTTATAAAATTTGTCTTAAAATATTATTTAGAAGTGATCTTATATAATTGTGTATAAATAAATGATCGGCTCTCGTTAAAACCATGGATGCCTTAACACGAGAGCGGCTTCGAAGGGACATTAGAGCCATATATGGTTATAAGTGAAAACTTCATCTAAGTTCCTGGATGGGATGAAAGGACTCCACCAAATAAAAATAACAATAACAATATATATATATATATACCTATAATTATACGATATAGGCTATACATACTTATATTGACGGTAGATGGATGACTATAGTCTTAGTGTATTGTCACTGGATAATTATGGTAAGTGCAGTTTCAGTATAATTGGTTGGACGATATGCGATTCAGGAAAATATATGGGATGTTATGTAGGTATGGGTAATCAGTAATTGTTCAGCAAACAATATGTTCTAGAATTGCGTGAGTTTGCGTAGATTTATATGGGAAATTGTAGTGAGTAGTTATTTGAGGTTCAAGATTATTTAATATAGGAGTTGAGGGTAAATGTTTAAAATCCGGGTCTAAGGAAGAGGGTGACGAATAATCAGTGATGAGTCATAATGAAGGAAAGTGGTTTTTTTATGAGTATAAGTAGGATAATAGTTAGTAGAGGATAAAGTAGCGATGTAAGTACCTATGTACAAGTAGTAAAGCATGTGAATATGTGAAAGCAGTTAAGAAAACATCGAATACAGTACTAGTACTCCTTAACATGTTACATGAGAAATATTTTATAAGAGTTTCAATTTTGATAAGTCGTTACAAAATTATCAAATATATCTAGGAGAATATCTCGGTGGTAAGGACATTTGTTCTTCTTTTGGCGACCTGGATATTTGAAGTATGGTTGAAAGGGTTTTTGGTATCGTGCGGGCATGTTTCAAATGAGACAGATTTATAATAAGATAGTAATGTATTTAGGCCATGTATGTATTTTAATTTAGATGCTTGTAAAGATAATTGAATGAGATGTAAATGTAATCCATCTATATACAGGGGTATACGGGTCACGTTATTGCTTTAATATATACATATATATATATATATATATATATATATATATATATATATATATATATATATATATATATATATATATATATATATATATATATATATATATATATATATGTGTGTGTGTGTGTGTCTAAATACGAGGTATCAAGTTGTAGTATATGTGTATCTTTACAATTAGAAGAATGGGATATTAAGGTCGAATGTAGCGCGACATTCTGAAGAGGTATCGATGTAGTGAGATGTAGTTGAGGTCCTTAATTAAACTCCATTTATACAGATATCAATATTGTTCGTATGTGACTACTAATATATGATTACATTGGTTTTTGAGAGGAGATAATTAATAACATTAAGAAATGATCCGCAAGAATGAAAACTTTCGGAATGTTATTTTATTAGATCATAATGATGATGATTAAATATTGTCATATTCGTGTGTATTCTGCAAATTATGAAGAATGTGGTCTGATTATGATAACAAAAAAACTAATACACTACATCATCTGGAAATCCAAACTTTCAAGTAAACTCAAAATAAACTGTGATTGCATATGGCTTTATTACTTGGAATATATATTGAACATTAGAGACAAAAGTTGATGAAGCATATAAACGTATGCACAGAGATTCACCAAACAAGTCGTGGAGAGACCACGTTACAAATAAGGAGTTGTACGGCGAAATTCCAAGAATAACAGATACAATACGCGAACAACGACTGAGGTTCTCCGGTCACTGCTAGAGAAGCAAAAGCGAAGTAGTGAGTGAAGTATTAATCTCTGGAATTCACAACACGGACGGCGGTCTCGAGGCAGGCCTATGAACAAATATGTAGACCAATTAAGAGAGGATACGTTGTCCACACATGAGGAACTACCGATGGCGATGCGTTATAGAGAGGAATAGAGGAAACGTGTAATGAACTGCTCGACCTGCTATATAGATAGATAGATACGTAGATATAGCGATATTTTATAGCTATAGTTTATAGATATTTTAGTTTATTGAGTATTAAATATACATAAAAAATGACATTAAACAATACTTTGAAATGAGGCAATAAATGAAGAAAAAAAAGAACAGTGTAGGACACAAGAGTACATAAGAGAAGATAAACGTATACAGAAAATTAACTTATATATTATAGAAAGTACTATAATAATCTATAGAAAGTACAGGTTTAATTAATAATTAATATGCATAGTATAGTTGACGATATTATAGCTGGTTTTTTATCTGCGACGTCTCAACTTTCGGATAAGGGGAAACCAATTCCTATGTCATGAGAATATTCTAGAGCCAGTAGGATGAATACTAACATTCCTACTCCCTATAGGAACATACCGCAGATCACACAAATCTACAACACTTATCATAGTTATGCCACAACGACAGAGTTAATCCAACATATATAGGGTTAATATAGGGTTAAACCAACATATCTAGAGTTAATATAGGGTTAAACCAACACACCACTACTATAGTAGGGGATAATCATCTCATCTATATACCTCATATGAGGGAACAAACTAAAGATAAGATAAATATAACACAAATATTGATAAATAAATATAGTGTATACCCTATTATATATAAATCCGTCATACCTACCCCATATATGGGGTAGGATAAACCCCCTCTATAAATATGTGGGGTAGGATGACGATAATAATAATAATAAGGGAATATTTAAAAAACGAGATGTAATAAATTAAGTACTTTATAATGATTTTAATGGAAACCGAATATAGATGTACGACATACAATGTACGACGTACTTTGTACGTCGACGTACAATGTACAATGTACAATGTATGACATCGTATACACCGTATACATACGTCGTACATTGTACGTGACGTAACATCGGTGGGCAGCGAATCGGTTGACACCCACTATTGCCGAAGTAATTCAGGTGTGTATTCGTTCTACACGGAATATATATTATATTTTGGGTAGGCCATTAAATATATATTTCTGTATACGTATACTATTTTGTATATATATATTGATATATTGATATATATATATATATATATATATATATATATATATATATATATAAATTGAAACTCGTATTATCACTGAATAAATCTCAAAAATTAGATTATATAAGTAAAGTGTGTCAATTTAATATATATATATATATATATAGTGTGAGAATGGTAGATTGGGAAAGGTATTTCCTACTCGCATTACTATGCATTTCATCGATACCAATTCGAGTTCCCAATTGGTATCCAATTACTGATATCATCGAGTGTATTTTGCAGCAAAAACTTTGGTTTAATTTAATTTAAACGATTATGGAAATTTAGCATTATCTGCAAACAGAGATTTATTTATCGAATTATGTATTAATACATAATTATGTTAGGGAAATAATTGTTATAGATTATATATAGAAATTGACCAATAACTGATCCTTGCAGAACACCATATATGACCTGTTTATAGTTGAAAAGTATCATTAATTGTATTATATCAGACAATAATTTTCAAAGAATTTGTCAAAAATAGTTTTATTTAAAATTTGTTAACAATTTTAAGTATTCTGTAAAATGGGAGGATTTTTTCAACTGGAGGAAAGATAATTTATTTGCCATTTTAAATAATTTGAGAGGCTCAGTAGGGAAAAGATGGGTAATGTGGCCACTTTTAGATAATGTTGTATAACTTTATAAATATGAGTTCTACTTCGATAATTTGTTCAATATACGTTTAGATACGCAGGGGAAAGTAAACTAATACGGATATTTTGACAATAAATGGTCTTAACATTTCATGACACAATATTTTTATTCAAAAATTACAATTTATCAATATTTTATGATTATAGGTATTATTGTGATTTTAAAATTTTATTTAATCTGTTAATTTCATAGATAACGGGGGTGTCCGTATTCCGTACCCATGTCCGAATACGGACACCCTATGTTATAATACAGACACCCTATATAGGACACCCTACCACTATAGTAGTAGGTATAGTTTATCTATAGATAAACTATATATTATTGATGAATCAATCATACAAATTACAATTACATTATTTATAATTATTAATGTATTCTAATTTAATTAGTTAATAATTTATTTATTTTTATTATTTTTTTAATTAATAATACAATTTAAATATCTAAATAATAAAATTTTTAAATTTATCTTTATTGGTGGTGTTGATATTATAACGTACGCGATTTTTATGAAAATCAGAATATTTCATACGCTTCGCGCTGATTGGTTATAGGGTGTCCGTATTAAGACATATAGAGTGTCCTTATTAGGGACTTATATGACCTCTGTATATATGCTTATAACTTTATGAATATTTGATAACAAATAGAGAAATTATATATATAATTTTTAGAATGATTTATTTTTTCAGAATATATTGTTATATTTTATATCGATACATTTGTATATTCTTGAGAAGGTCTTCTTTTAAGTTGAATTTTGTTTTCATCAATTTAAAAACGTAATAAAAAAATCAGTTTATTGGATATATCAGCAATATTTTGAATAATAACAAAATAAAAAATATTTTTTTAGACTATTTATATAATTATGAATATTTTATTAATTAAACATTTTTTTGTAGGATTTATAGTTCCTGAGATACCGAGAGTGTCCGTATTCGGTTACTTTCCCCTATAGATATTATTGTGATTTTAAAATTATATTTAATCTTTTTATCCACTAGATAAAGGGGATTTCCGTATTCGGTACCCATATCCGAATACGGAAACTTTATATACCACTAGATAAACTATATATGATTGATGAACCAATGAGATAAATTACCATTACATTATTTATAATTAATCTTATGAATAATGTAATATAATTTAATTAGTATTTAATTTATTAATTTGTATTATTTTTGTTATTAATAATATAAATTAATTATCTAAATAATAACATTTTCAGATTTAGCATCATTTGTGTTATTAATATTATAACACCCTCGAATTTTTTGAAAATCAGAATAGTTTACACCTTGCTCGCATATTGGTTATATATACCATATAGGGTGCCCTTATTAAGACATCTAGAGTGTCCGACGGACAACATTGTCCGTATTAGTAACGTATATGACCTCTAGATATACACTGTTAGAAAAAAGAGTGTTCTATACCACCGAAAAAGAGTTTTCCAAGTGTCCCTGTATTAGAACTCTTTTCGAGCATTAAGCAAATAGAAAACTCTTTTGAAAAAGAGTATTCTAATTTTTAATAAATATAAAAACTCTTTACCAAAAGAGTATTCTAGCTTTTAATAAATATAAAAACTCTTTACCAAAAGAGTTTTCTAACTTTTAATAAATATAAAAACTCTTTACTAAAAGAGTTTTCTAGCTATTAATACATATAAAAACTATTTACTAAAATATTATTCTAGCTATTAATATGTTAAGTTGTTGATGTAGTTTTAAATATAAAATAAAATATTAAAATAAATATTAGTATCTTAGTGTAGTAAATAGTATCGTAACATGAAAGTATTAACTCGTATATTACAATATATTATATAATTTCATTTCAATTAGATTAAAACTTAAATTCAATAATAATAAAATTGTAATATTGAATACAATATTTAATCAATATTCAATTGATACATATTCAATATCGAGCAATTATTCAACATGAATTGTATTATCAATATAATTATGATACAAGTTGTAGTTGATAATTTAGAAAAATGTATAGGATACTTAAATAATTTAAGTTTTTAAAAAAAATATTTTATTTATTAAACAGTATATTAACTAAATATACAATTAAAAAAATAATTAATAATTAATTTTGATAAACAACAATATAATAAATATAATAAAATAAATAAAAGGTATAATATGTTATTTGTTCTATATTAAATAATTAATATAACTTTAATATAAGTAATATTTACATCAATTCTACAGAAAAGAGTATTCTACATTATAAAAAAGAGTATTCTACATTATAAAAAAAAGAGTTTTCTAAATTGTAAACGCTGGAAAACTCTTTTGGTAGTTTTTATATCTGTTATGATATGGAATACTCTTTTGTAGAGTATTTGGCCGTATTAGTAGGAAACTAGATAGAAAACTGTTTTTAAATAAAGAGTTTTCTAGATTATAAAAAAAAGAGTTTTCTATATTTTAATAAACGCTGGAAAACTCTTTTTTTTTGACAGTGTATGCTTATAACTTAATTAATATTTGATAACAAATATATAAATTATGTATATAATGTTTAGAATGCTTTAGTTTTTGATAATATATTGTTATGTATCGATACATTTGAATATTCTTGAGAAGGTTTTAAGTTGACATTTTTTTCCATAAATATAAAAACATAATAAAAAAATGAGTTTATTGAATATAGAAGCACTATTTTTAATAATTAAAAAATAAAAAATACTTATTTAGACTATTTATATAATTATGAATATTTTATTTATTACCATTTTTTGATATATTGTTTCTGAGATAACCAGAGTGTCCGTATTCGGTTACTTTTCCATTATTTTTTAATTATTTTTTTTGTATCCAATTAGATTCTAACTGTTCTATTTAACATATTAAAATTATCAATAAATATAATTTGTTCTATTTTCGATTATTTTTCTTTTATTTTTTACGTTAACTGTAACACTTTTTAATTTATTTAATTTTAAATTTCATATTATTCTTTATTTATTTCTATAACGTATGTTATCGTTTAAAAATATGTATACTTAATAGGTACTACCTACTTTCGATTATATATGTTGACTATATATTGACTTAAATAAATTATTAATCAATCAATAAATGTTAAATATTAATTATTCTAGCAGTAAACTGCGATTTAATTGTTAATTATTTTGAAATTTAATTTTTATAGAAAAGTATTAAATTAAAAATATATTTATTGTGGTCAATTTTTCCATAATAAAAATAGGACGCATTCTTTATTATACTTAAATTATCTATAATTACTATATATATATATATATATATATATATGATATGATATCAAATTTTCATCCCATCCAGGAACTTAGATGAAGTTTTAACTTATAACCATATATGGCTCTAATGTCCCTTCGAAGCCGGTATATATATATATATATATATATATATATATATATATATGTATATATATATATATATGTATATATATATATGTATATATATAACATGTTCTCTACAATGTATAGTTGCTGAGACACGATAAGTGTATCGTTATTCGTCACCTGTCGGGGTGTGCGTACACTTTCACCTACATCTTCTGACATAGGCTCGTATCGCTATCTATTACATCATACCCACTTATCTATGTGCATCGGTTACCGCCTGTAACTAGTGCTCGTTCTCGTAGCGCGGGTAATTTTAATAAGTATTATATTATAAGTTAATGTTTCTAGTAACTTCTTTACTCTCAACGAATACTTTATCTCACGCATCATCATTTGCTTGCATCCCTGTTTCTACGAAGTCATCTTCAAAGTTCATAAGAGTAGAATACTTTTGATCGCTATCCATACCACTATCTATTAAATGATCCGTAACTAAATATAACAACCATTTCTATATTAATCTACAAACGATTATATATATATATAATTATCACCATTTAATAATAATAATATTTTAAAATAAAATCAACATTTCTCACCGTGTGAAACTTCAGCGGCGTACTATTAAGTCAACGATAAGTTATTCTGCATACCAGGATACTACCTATAGGTACTATAGTATACTACCTATAGCAAGACCTCGTATAACCTCGAGGTTATAGGAGGTCTTCACTATAGCATGGACTCCACGCCGTGGAGTATAGGTAGGCCTACTTCACTTCCAAAATACTTTATTTAATTACCGATCGATAGCAGGAATATTAAATCTTTACACTTTAATACCTATCTACAATATAGTATATATATACTATATTGTATATATTATAATATATATTATAATTATATTCTTGTCCGATTGATCAAATATGTATCGTTTCTATTTATTTTTTATTTTATTAATTTTGCTCTTCGTTTTTCCGTATTATTATAAATTATATAATATAATTTATCTATAAAGTAAGTAGGTAATATAATAATATATTATCAACATAGTATATTATTATTTATATTTTTAATTGTATGCATCCCATTTTCACTAATGTATTACAAATTGTAATGCGTTACAATTATATTTAGCTTTTTAACTATTCCATATAGTAAGGCTTTAAGATATTATAATTGTAGGAATCTGTATAATTTTGTGTAGGAATAATATCTGTATAATTTTGTATAATTTTTTTTGATATTTATAAATATAAATAAGTTAACAACCTATTAGTTATATTTCATCAATGTATATTTTTTTTATAACTATCACCGTTTTCCGAATATTTCCGCATTAACCAAAACCCCCGCACTGACCAAAACCCCCTAACGTCCCCTAATAGTAACATTTGCGGTTAGATATATTGGGTTATCTTATAAGTTCAATTGATTATAATTTAAAATATTACAATCTATTTATATATACCCATATATGGGTTTAATAATTAATATGTAAATAATGTTTATAATCTATACGACTTGACATTATTTTTCTAATATATAATAAATAAACTCTCACAATATGGTTTATAAGAGAATAGCAATGGGGGCATTATAATGTTGTTAATATATCCATTTTGTTAGATATATGTATACATTCGATATAACTAACATATATGTAAGTATTACAAAAGTAAGTGGTAGGTAGGTATATATATAACTATATTATATAGTGATTATTATATAGTCTATATATAGTCTATATATATATATATAACTTTTCTACGAAATTGACTAACTCTTGAAAAATATTACAATATTATGTATTCTATAATTGGTCTAAAAAATGGCATATGCATTCAATAGTGATCTAGGAGATATTGTAGTAATTAATTTAAAAATTGTATTCTATAGAATAATTTGTAAAAAATAATTTGTCATATATGACAAATTATTTTTTTTACAAATATAACCAATCTGGATATTACAAAAAGGATATTCTCAAATAGTATTCCCAAATCTGTATAACAATTAACGTTTTGTATTAGAATAATATTTATAAAATATTTAGATATAAACTGCCTGTGTGGCTCAGTGGCTAAGGCGTCAGACACACAAGTCAGACACACAAGCAGTAGGACATGGGTTCGAGCCTCGTCCGGACCATTAATTAATTTTATAAAATGGGTCTTAAAATATTATTTAGAAGTGATCTTATATAATTGTGTATAAATAAATTATCGGCTCTCGTTAAAACCTTGGATGCCTTAACATGGGAGCGGCTTCGAAGGTACATTAGAGCCATATATGGTTATAAGTAAAAACTTCATCTAAGTTCCTGGATGGGATGAAAGGACTCCACCAAATAAAAATAACAAAAAAAAAGATAAAGTAATTTTTCATAAAGTCATAAATGAGAATTTTGATAATTATATATTTAAATATTATTAGTATTAATTAGTATTAGTATTATTAGTAACTAAATTTAAATTATATTATATAAAAGATATTTCATTATCAGATTTCAAAGAAATATATATTTGTATCATCTGTAAATAAATCAATATACACGCATGTTTAAAGATACATGGAAAATACTTAATATATTATTACAATAAAAGTAGACCTAGTTCATATCTATATGGTAGGTTTACTCTATATTTTATAGAATATTAAAAAATATGTTCGACTCGTCTATTTTAATATCTATTCGATCAAAAACTATAAGACCATCTTATTATTGTATTATAAGTATCGTATTATTGTGGTTTTTTGTTATTGTTATTTTTATTTGGTGGAGTCCTTTCATCCCATCCAGGAACTTAGATGAAGTTTTCACTTATAACCATATATGGCTCTAATGTCCCTTCGAAGCCGCTCTCATGTTAAGGCATCAATGGTTTTAACGAGAGCCGATCATTTATGTATACACAATTATATAAGATCACTTCTAAATAATATTTTAAGACCCATTTTATAAAATTAATTAATGGTCCGGACGAGGGTCGAACCAGTGTCCTACTGCTTGTGTGTCTGACGCCTTAGCCACTGAGCCACACAGGCAGTTTATATAATTAATATATGTTTTATATGAATTAATATATTTATAATATAAAGTATGGGATAGCGAGGCAGGTTGAGCTATCTCAATTATTTCTGCTATTAATAAATATCCTAATGTAATTTTTAATACATGTATACATGTATATTTACTAGCGTTGTCATTCGGACCCGGACTTCGGACCCGGACTTCGGACCCGGACTTCGGACTTCAGGTCATTGATACCGGACTGATACAGTATAATTTATGATATGTCGGACTCGGACCGGACTTTAATATTTAACTCGGACTATTTCGGACTTTAAATATTAGATTCGGACTATTTCGGACTTTAAATATTAGATTCGTATTATTTCGGAAATGTATTATTGGATAACTAAAATACATTCTAATACATTCCAATGTTTACCTTTGGGATTATATTTATTCGCGCCATTTTCAACCAACATAGCGGTTCTGTGTATCCGCCATACTATTACTCAGCTTAGCGTCCCTTTGTGTGAAAAAGAGTCACTGTCAATTAAACTACTCCCCCCTTTGTATGTATCCGCGACACTTTTAATCCACATTGCATCATTTTAAAATATAGATATTAAAACCTGATATTTTTTTCAACTATTTGATACTCACAAATATCTCCAAGGCCCGAACCAGTTTACATCACTATACGATACTTATGCTGCTGTCAAACGATGCGGATACACTTATCAAACGATACTGATAGTGATACTTCTATCAAACAATACTGAGACTTCTGTCAAATGATACTGATACTGATACTGATACAGCTGTCAAACGATACTGATACGATACTGATACAGTTTCGAACGATACTGATACGATACTGATACAGCTGTTGAATGATACTGATACGATACTGATACAGCTGTTGAATGATACTGATACCATACTGAGACTTACTTTTTAGAAAATTTGAAAACACTAATATTTACACACTTATATTTAGTATTATTATAACAACTCAACAATTATTTATTTTAACTATGTAAAATATTATTTAATTATTAATATTTTATGAAAAACTCGTTGGTGGGACAGTAAGTTTAAATTTGATATTATTAATATATTTTGTAATAACATAGAATTATTAATGGTATATAAATAAAGTATATTAATATACTAATAAATATAAATATATAATTTTAACTAATATTTATTTTTTAAATATATCTTTAATTTTGCATTTTTTCTACCTGGCTCAACCTTCCCCATCTATGGGGCAGGTTGAGCCCATTTAAAAAAATTATAATGTAATTATATAATTAATTATTTATCATTACACTAATTTATGAATGTATTTTATTGATCATAAACTATATTTATCATATGCACTTTATTTTATTAAAATATATTCATAACATTATTAGATAAATGTGTCTTTGTAAAAACCGGCTCAACCTTAAGGAATTCACAGCTCTCCCCTATTTATATTTGATAAAAAAAAACAATTTATGGTTAACCATATTTACATTATTGATAAGTTTAATATCAGCGGCCGTTTTAGACATTCATCATCTATATTAATTAACTATTAACTATATATAGTATCCGTATATATATATATATATATATATACGGATACTATAGTCAAAGATTTTCCAAAGGAAAGATATTGCACTCCCTATCTATCTCTAGTACCTCGAAATGTAAATTTAAAATGAAAAAACAATATTAACACTAGATGGCGAAATAGTATATGAAATGTTAAATCATGTGATATTTTTATTTAAATGTCTTGTTTTCTAATTATATACATACATTTAAAATCATTACAATATAATACATGTAGTTTTTTTTAATATTAGATTTATAACAATATATTTATCATTTATTTTATTTGTTTATATTAAATATAACTAATCAGTGTATTCTATTGTTATATAATTATATTATCATTTTAAAATCATGTAAATATATATTATAATACAATATACATGTATATTGTATATAATTTATTATTTACTATTACAATAAATATAGAAATGTCTTATTATCTGAATAATACCGCTAGATGGCAATAACCCTTAACTACGATGATATGCGGTGATATTCTCCATTATATATTTATTCAAATATGATTATAAAAATTAAAAAATACGCCCCCAGGTGGATTCGAACCACCAACCTTTCGGTTAACAGCCGAACGCGCTAGCCAATTGCGCCATGGAGGCTGTATGTTTAAATGTCACTATTCGACAAATACATCATTAACAAGTTCATTTTATCAAATATAATATATAAAATATATATAATGAAGTAGGTACCCAGTAGTACTGGGCCAGTACTACTAGGCTAGTATTACCTACCAGGCTAGTAGGTAATACCTACTATAGAATACGGATAGGTACTATACTCCGTCATAATTAGTATGATTATAATCATTATAATAATGATAATTATTATGATAATAATTTAATTATTAAATAATTATCATAATTATTATAATAATAATAATAATAATAAATTATGATAACATAATTAAATTGTAATAATGGTAACGATAATAATAATCATAATAGTATTATACTAAGTTACCAACTAAGATACTAATAATTAGTAACTAAGTATGGGAAAGTAATCGAATACGGACACTCTCGGTATCTCAGAAACCATAAATCCAACAAAAAAATGTTTAATTAATAAAATATTCATAATTATATAAATAGTCTAAAAAATTATTTTTTATTTTTTATAATTCAAAATATTGATGATATATCCAATAAACTGATTTTTTTATTACGTTTTTAAATTTATGAGAAAAGAAATTCAACTTAAAACCTTCTCAAGAATATAAAAATTTATCGATATAATATATAACATTATATTATTAAAAAATAAAGTATTCTAAAATGATTGATATAATTTCTATATTTGTTATCAAATATTCATTAAGTTATAAGCATATATCTAGAGGTCATATAAGTTCCTAATACGGACACTCTAGATTTCTTAATACGGACACCCTATAACCAATCAACACGCAGCGTATGAACTATTCTGATATTTATAAAAATCGCGTGCGTCGCACGTGCGTTATAATATTAATACCACCAAATAAAGTTAAATCTAAACTTGTTATTATTTAGATACTTAAATTGTATTATTAATTAAAAAATAATAAAAATAAATAAATTATATACTAATTAAATTAGAATACATTGTTCATAAAATTAATTATAATTAATGTAATTGTAATTTGTCCAATTGATTCATCAATAATAGGTAACCTATATAGTTTATCTAGTGGTATTTATGGTGTCCGTATTATAACACAGGGTGTCCGTATTCGGACATGGGTACCGAATACGGACAGTGTCCGTATTCGGACACCCCCGTTATCTATGGAATTAAAAGATTAAATAAAATTTTAAAATCACAATAATATCTATAATCATATAATATTAATATATTGTAATTTTTAAATAAAAATAATGAGTCATAAAATGTTAAGACCCTGTATTGTTAAAGTGTCCGTATTAGGTTACTTTCCCCTATAATTATTATAATAATAATTATTTATAATTATAATGGTAGGATAACGATAACAATAATTATTATTATAATAAGTTACTCCTAAATTAGTAATTCTAAACTCCTAATACTTAAAGTTTTCATATGAATATGATATTCATGATATTCAATATAATTATCATAATGATTATGATAATAATTATCATAATAAATATTATCATAATCATCCGTCGACGGAGTATAGTACCTATCTATATCCTATAGTAGGTTTGAATTTTGAATTGAATATGATATTCATATGCATAATTATTATTATAATAATTTTCAATTGCAAATTATTATTTTCAAAATATCATCATTAATTATGATAATGATCATCATAATGAGTATGATAATCATAATTAATTTTTTTTATAAACAACTAGGTATATACCTAATCTATTATATGAAAATACATGTATCTATATACCTATAGGTATACCCTATATTTAATTTAAATTAATGAAATATTACTATATATATATATATATATATATATATTATTATAATTATAATAATAATTATAATTATCATAATAATATAAATATTTATTATATATGTAATATAATATAATATAATATATTAATTTAATATAATATAATATAATCCAAAATTATTATGATAATATAATAATTATATTATATATTATAATATATTATAATAATATTATAATTATCATAATAATATTATAATTATTATAATACTTATAATTATAAAAATATTATATATATATATATATAGGGGAAAGTAACCGAATACGGACAGTGTCCGATTACGGATACTCTCTGTAGAAACCTATCTCAGAAACCATAAATCCTACAACAAAAATGTTTAGTGAATTAAATATTCATAATTATGTAAATAGTCTAAAAAAAGAATTTTTTATTTTTTAATCATTTAAAATAGTGCTGATATATCCAATAAAATGATTTTTTTATTACTTTTTAAATTTACGAAAAAAAATTCTTATGACATACTTATAACCTTCTCAAGAATATTAAAATGTATCGATATAAAATATAACACAATATTATTAAAAACTGAAGCATTCTAAACATTATATACATAATTTCTATATTTTGTATCACATATTCATTAAGTTATAAGCATTTATCTAGTGGTCATATAAGCCCCTAATACGGACACTCTAACTGTCTTAATACGGACACCCTATAACCAATCAGCGCGCAGCGTATGAACTATTCTGATTTTCATAAAAATCACGTGCGTTACAATATTAATACCACCAATAAGCTAAATCTAAAAATTGTATTATTTAGATACTTAAATTGTATTATTAATTAAACAAATAATAAAAATAAATAAATTATTAACTAATTAAATTAGAACAAATTAATAATTATAAATAATGTAATTGTAATTTGTATGATTGATTCATCAATAATATATAGTTTATCTAGTGGTAGGGTGTCCTATATAGGGTGTCCGTATTCGGACATGGGTACGGAATACGGACAGTTTCCGTCGGACACCCCCGTTATCTATGGAATTAATAGATTTAAAAAAAATTGTAAAATCACAATAATATCTATAATCATAAAATATGAATGTATTGTAATTTTTGAATACAAATATTGAGTCATAAAATATTAAGACCATTTATTGTTAAAGTGTCCGTATTAGGTTACTTTCCCCTATGAATTATATATTATATGAATATATATATAGGTGTACAGTATACAGTGTACACCCTATATTATATAGCTGCCATCACTAAATGATTTAGTAAATCGGCAAATGATCATCTTTTTAGAATTAGAAAAATACTGTATGATATGTATTACTGTATGATACAGTGTATCTTTTACCTCTTGAGTGTTAAGCAACATAATAGCAGCACAAGAGCATTACTAATTAATATCAGCATAATATACTTTTAATGGCAACATAATGTAAGCTTAATGTAAACATTTGAGGATATTAATGTTGCTATTATGCTGCTATTATGAGGCTATTACTGTTAGCTGGGAATCAACTAGAGTTTTAGTAAAGGGGGTATCCCACTAGGTGTATCCCAGCAAGATTTTCCGACAACTTGCCGGAAATATTGTAACTTTAAAACAATTTTCCATCAAGTTGTAATGGGATACCCCTATAAAGTTAAAAATGTCAGGCAAGTTGCCGGAAAGTAATCGGGTTTCCCACTAAAATTTTAGTTAATTTGATAGAAAATCGTTTTAAAGTTAAAATATTTCCGGCAAGTTGCTGGAAATAGGTAGGTGTAGTGCGATACCACCTTTACAAAAACTCTAGTTGATTCTCAGCTAACAGTAATAGCCTCATAATAGCAGCACAATAGCAACATTAATATCCTCAAATGTTTACATTAAGCTTACATTATGTTGCCATTAAAAGTATATTATGCTGATATTAATTAGTAATGCTCTTGTGCTGCTATTATGTTGCTATTAAAATGGATACACTTGAAGTTGTCTGCCGCGATACTTTCATATTTTATAGGGGGCGTGGCTAACTTCTCAAATATAATTAAATATTCAAAACTATTCAAATATTCAAATTTAAATGCATTTATTGAATCTAAATTAAAATCTTATATTAAAACATCTAATATTAGATATGTTATAACATATGTTATGAGTATTCAGATATATAGAATATATAGGTGTACATATATCCTACAAATATATATTATTAATTAGTATATCATTCATTTAACATATATTATATTGTAATAGGTAGGGGAAAGTCTCCGATTACCGACCCACTCCTAATACCTACCCCCTCTCGTATCTCAATAACTATAAGAGATATACAAAAATTATATATATATACATGAATTGTTAGTAATTTAATGATAAATATGAATAAGTATTTTGTTTTAAAAAATATTCAATCCTATAATGTTATTTGATCAAATGTAATATTCTGTTTTTACTTTTTAAATATTTGAATAATAACTTTTTTTAAATCATTGTATACAATACTATATACAATACTATATATACAATAATAAATACCTATAAGTAACACCTAAATACTTTATTAATTAAAAGACAATTTAATACTGCACATAATATTGTTTATAATCTATAAATCACTAAAATGTTTAAACTATTATAAAAATAATTTAATTTGAATAACTATTAACCAATATATCTTAATTATAGGAACCCATATGATTTTCCTATTACCGGCCCCCTAAATTGCCCTAATACCGACCCCATGTTATGTATAATATCCAATCAAAATAGATCCGTATTTTACTTTAAAATATGTCGTAAGTTGTTTGTGTATCATTGATATAGATTTAGGATTCATGATTCATGATATATACATACTGATTATTAAATAAATATTAAATAATAATATACACTATTTTAATACAATTACTATAAAGTTTAAATTTAAATTTAATATTACTATTAAAACATAATTTTTTTATACATTTTTTTTAACATAAATTGTATTTATATATATCTACAATTTGTATTGGATATTATAATACTACAATTATGTATACCTACCATGATTATTTTAGGAGGTATGTATTATGCACATGTATCCGATTACCGACCCCCTGTTTATTCTTGTAAATATAATTAGGATACCTATATCAAAAATTTAAAATAGCCACATTATTTATTGCCATAATATTACCCAAATTACAAAATTTCAAAATAATATATTTAATATTGAATAACTTATTACAAATAATCATTTAGGGGTCGGTAATCGGAGAATGTCCCCTATGGATATTATTTAAAATGTATAAATTTAGACATTTTAAATAATATCCATACCTAAATATTAATATACACAATTAATTAAATAAATACTGAAATATCGTATATTGACAATAGGTATAAACCTATATAGGTAATCAGTAATACGCATATATAGAATGCGATAAGAAGAGCGTTTGTTAATGTTACATGGGAACCACGGAGATAGTTGGTGGTATTAGGAAGTAGAGGTATGATCTCGAATAGATCCTACGTAGGTTATATGTTGTACGGATTGATGAACGAATAACTATAGTTTTAGGGGAATCTATAGATTTAGGGGAT
Source organism: Osedax fenrisi (assembly GCA_964019155.1). NCBI lineage: Eukaryota > Metazoa > Annelida > Polychaeta > Sabellida > Siboglinidae > Osedax > Osedax fenrisi. The sequence continues at coordinate 109,778,025 of OZ025239.1, forward strand.
AGATAAAAGATAATGGAAGATTTATGAGGAGTGGTGAGCAGTATAATATTGTTCATTCTTCAATATACTCTTCGAATTGTCCCTCCTATTTTTCTGCTTCTCTAGTACAAAGATTTTCCCTTCCATCTCTTAGAAACCATGCATCTCATCGCCTATATGATATATCTACCCCTATTCTCCGTCCCTCCAAAATGAATACTAGGGCCCTTAGTTATATTGGTTCTAAGTTATGGAATTCTCCCACGTGGATGAACCCTATATGGTTATATATATATTATTAATATATATATATATATATATATATATATATATATATATATATATTAGATCCATAACATCGCATAAAACATTCAAGAAATATATATCCCACTATAGGTATCCTAACCGATACCATGGTACCTGCAGGTGGCTACTTGTAATACTAATATTGTTTGTCATCATTATTATTATTTTATTTATTAATTTCCTTACGGTTATGTCATTATATTTGATTATTATAATAATCATAAATACCATTAATAATTATTAATGGTATTTATTGTTTTACCTACTTTTATTATTTGTATTATATATATATATATACACTTTTGAGAAATAATTTATTATTTAGTGTTTAAATAAACATTCAATTCAAAATTCAATTCAATTGATATATTAATATATAAATTATATAACATAATATATATATATATATATATATATATATATATATATACACCTGAATATACTCAAGTATTTGGTTACTTACTATAATATATTAAATAATTAGGTACTATAGTACCTAATTTAGAAATCTCATATCCCAACTACCTATAAACTCATATAAAAAATATGGAAGAATTGAAATAGGTATATATTATGTAGTGTCCACGCTACTGAAGACGCGACGTCATAAATCGAGACAGTTCTAGACACCACTAGACTGATGACTCATTTCATAATTTACCTGGAACTAGTTCATAGGGACATAGGGACATATGATATGATATGCTATACACTAATACATGTATTATCATTATAATGTTTAATTTTCTTCATTTATGTGATTGTAACACTAATAGAATCTTCTAGAACTGACCATAACGTGGAAACCCTATACGAAGATGTCGCATCACATAAGATAGGATAATAGTGCGTCCAACACGTCACCGTGCATCATTTTATAATCCATGAATTATACGAAAAAGCGCTCCTGTACGGGAAAATGATGCACGGTGACTTGTTGAACGCACCATTCTCCTGCAAACATGCATGTAAAAGTGTTCACTAGGCATTAGGAGAACTTGTGAATATAACAATAACAACGTCGGGGCCTACACTGTTAGAAATAAATGGTATAACATTGATTAAAAAATGGTATAACCCCGTGGCGCCCTGGTATACCATTTACGGTATACCGTTATATATAACTAATTAAAAAAGTTATACCATATTTTATAAAAAGTTATACCATATTTGATATAAAGTTATACCATAGTTTATACCATATATTATATAAAGTTATACCATATTTTATAAAAAGTTATACCATATTTGATATAAAGTTATACCATATTTTATAAAAAGTTATACCATATTTGATATAAAGTTATACCATAATTTATACCATATATTATATAAAGTTATACCATATTTTATAAAAAGTTATACCATATTTGATATAAAGTTATACCATCATTTATTAAAATTTATACAATATATTATATAAAGTTATACCATAATTTATAAAAAGTTATACCATATTTGATATAAAGTTATACCATAATTTATTAAAATGTATACCATATATTATATAAAGTTATACCATAGTTTATTAAAGTTATACTATATTTTATTTAAAGTTATACCATAATTTATTGAAATGTATATTATATAAAGTTATATCATAATTTATTAAAATGTATACTATATTTTATTTAAATTTATATCAGTGTTTATAATAACTTACTATTCTATATTATTAATTTATATATGGAATCGACATTTATAATGATAATTTATTTTCTAAAAACCACATATTTTGGTGTAACAATATTGTTTATTAACAGATACATTTTTAAATAAATAACGTGATACAAAATTACATAAACAATTAATGTTTGTATACAATCCTATAGGACATGTATGAAACAAATAAAATTAACAATACCACTTAATAAAATACGAAATAAATTATTTTGAACGAAAACCAAACAATTATCGACACACATAATAAGCATCCTCTTTTCTGATATATGCATATATCCATGTATCCATGGAGTCATTATTTCCTGCAATTAAAATTCAAATATTTATATAAGTTATATATATATATAGTATACTAGAGTATGAATAATAATATTGTATATTATATAATAGTATAAATATGTATCTTATAAGAAACTTTATACAGTTAATATCATATATGATAATACTATATAAAGTATACTTTATAATTGTATACTTTATATACGTTAGAATTGTAATTAGAAAAATCCAATATATTATATTAATTACTGCAGTTATATATATAATAGAGTATACTATACTTTTAAATTAGCATACGAAAAATCATAAAATAACTATAATATTAAACTATAGTTATTAAGTAATTATTAAGTAACCTTATCTTTATTTTCATTGTAAATTCATTTTTCAATAATTCGCAAACTCCCATCATAAAATATATGATTCCCGCATCTATTTTAGGAAATATTATATTATATATTTAATTATACACTTTATAATCTATATTTGATTAAGGAAAGAAGGATATTGATAATATTTGTACAACAGTTAACATTATTTATATATACCTATTAGTAATATTATTTAAATTTAAGTACATTGTGAACTAAAAATAAAATAAATAATTGACCATATATGGATATATTGTATACTATCCATGGACTAATAAAATATAATTGCATATTTATTTTATATAGATATTTAACTAATGTTATTAATTAGATAACTAAATTACCTGTTTGATCAGCTTGCGTAGTAGTGATACCTAGTACATCAATATATTCGTCTATATATTTGTGTATATACGTTATATGCTTTATCATCCCCATCAACTCACTATTCCTCTCCGGCAGTTTTTCTAATATTTTAAATTAAATTTGAAATTCTGCAAATAATTCTACAGTTTCCTGCATATTAATGATTGGCATATATGTATACATATATATATACTATATATATAGTTATCATAATTTTATAATATATATGTATGTAATAATGTGAATGTTCTAATACAGTTTATTAATCAAAGCAAAGACCTGTTGAACATAATAATAATATAACATAATAATAATTATAATAATAATAATAATAATAATAATAGTACCTAGTAGGTACTACCTACCCAATGAGATGCAAACCGAAGAATGAGGCAATCTCACCGAGTGGAATTTATTCTATAGACAAATAACGAAATATACTTTACAGACCATAACAATATAAAATACCAGAAAAATAAACATTTACATGGCTATGGCTATAGACATATATGCATTTAACACAGAGCGAGATACCGAAATCTAGTTTAAAGTTTTATGTAGATATATCGATTTCTGTTACGTAATGCTAAATGCATTTAAATGTATATTACATTAATCGATATACCTATCTACAACTTTGACTTTATAACATATATATATATATATATATATATATATATATATATATATATATATATATATAATTATATAATTATATTCTAACAATTTAATTATATATTATAAATAATATATAAATATATTATAAAATTATATATTATATAAACTTTTATATTATTATATATAATATGATATAATTTGTATATATATATATATATATATATATATATATAATGTAGTATAAATACCTTATGTATATTGTAATGTGTTGAAAAATAGATGCTTCTCATGTTGAGTGTAGAGTGGAAATAGAATATGTTAATAAATAAAATGGAATTATTTATATATATATATATATACATATACTCGAATAATTATAAGTATTTGTATATGAAATATAGGAAATATGTATATGTATACATATTTCCCTATAGGGAACCTATATAGTTTCTCAAAACTAGTTTAATTGCAATTAGAAGCAATACATGCTATGTATATAATAATTTAACACAACAATAAGTAAACTGTTATATTAAGGATATTATGAAGGATACTATTATGAATTATATTCTTATACATTTTATTTTCAATCAAATATAAACTTAATTTTAAAATGTTATGGTATAACTGGTATTTCCATATTGTATACCATATAATTCATAAAGTTATACCATTATATTTAATAGCTAATGGTATAACTACAAATTACAAATGTTATACCATATAATTCGTAATCTTATACCATTTAAATTAAGCTATATGGTATAACTAAAAAAAACAAATGTTATACTATATAATTTGTGATCTTATACCATTTCAATTAATCTATATGGTATAACTAAAAAAATCAAATGTTATACCATATAATATGTGATCTTATGCCATTTAACGTAATTGTATGGTATAACTCGTATTTCCATATGTTATACCATATATTTCATAATTGTATACCCTTATTTTTAACAGTGTACGAACTGTATAGCTAAACCCAAACACAACACAAAACCCAACCCACCCCCTTATAACGTAATACTATAGTATACCGATATAAAAACACGTATAATAGTGATAACCACGTATCGCATGAGATATAGGCCTATATATAGATTTATCATTTGTCAGCTATTTTTAAATGAAATGTTTGATAGTTTTCTCTTATTATTTAAAATAATATCAAGATCTACTCCATGGTATAGGATCCTATGCATTATCTAGACTTAAAGTAGACTACTTTCTTCTTTTGAATTGTAATAATTACATTTTATTAAATTTTACAAATATTTTTTGGATTGGTTAAGACAGATTATTTAAAAAATATATGATGGGCCCTGGGCAATTATTAGATTTGCTCCCTCCAACTTAAGCCGAAACTGGGCACCTATGGGTCTATATTCATATATAGGTACTTATACCTCAACAATGTAATACCTGATTACCTATCCCGTAGCGTTGAGCCGTAACCCTACGTCGTAGGGGCGCTTATGAATCGCTCACCATTTGTCTCCACTTTCTCGATCGGTTGTTGCTCTCATGGCATCACATGAATTTAGTCCTGTCCACTCGTGTATGTTATCGGACCATTTCAGTCTGGGACCACCTCTATTTCTTGTGCTATTTACATTACTTTGAAGGACTATATTTGACATAGAGTAATCGTCGCAAATGATATGACCATACTACCGTAGCTTTCACTCTTTCACTTTTGTTAGTAGGTATTTGTGATTGCCGATTATAATGAAAACTCTGTTTCTGACTTCCTTATTTGTAATTCTGTCTTTATATGATATTTTGAGTAATCTTCTTAGACATCTGAAATCCATTACTGTTTTTCTTCTTTGAAGTTATTTACTGATTATTCACGTTTCACTTGTATATAAGAATATTAGTGTTCAGCTGAACTTACAAGTGATGTAAGATACGAATTTTAGAATTTAACGTTAAATTTCTGTCGTTCCAAATCGGATTAAGTTTTGTTAATGAGGCTGTCATTTGAGCAATACTTGAAAGGATTTCCTTTGTCGAGCCTTTATCATCTAAGATGGAATCTAAGTATTTAAAATTATCGACTGTTACAATTACTTCACCATGTAAGGAGATGCTATTATTGAAGTGCCCTTCACAGTTTGTCATTATTTTTGTCTTGTTTGTATTGATTTCCATACCATAAGATGAATCACCTATTGATGAATTTAATTCTAACAGTAAATCACTAATTATAACAGTTCCACCCACATCGTAACGTATTAATTATATAATACTATTTAGTTTTACTACTATAGTATACCCAGGGGCGGATTTGGGGCATATGGAGGAATATGGAGGTCTCCTTAATATATTAGAATACAACATTACTTTATAAGTTGAATTATGTAGTTGAACCTACCAACTTGAACCATTAGCAGTAAATATGTTGAGTGATGGATGTGTAATTCATATGACATTCTCAGAATATAGTAAGGTTATTAAACTAACTCTTCATATATGAAGTTATAACTTCATTAAAACATCATTATTCAATAACATCATTGTAACATCCTCAGAACATATGCATGTAATATATAATGTATAATTTGAAGTTCATCATAAAATCAAAATTTTTCAATATCGGATTCTGAATAATGAATGTAGGCCTATTGATACCTATTGATGATATTCTGAATATTTCAGTATTTACTGGGTGGTTTTACAGAACTAAACGTAATGTATACGATTATTAACAATCAATTAATTAACGGTGAATTCTAGATCAGATAATATCAAGACCTCCTATAACCTCCTATGACCTCCGTAATCGGTCTTGATAATATACGTTTATGTTTGTTCATGTGGTAATTATATATGATTCCACGACCATTACCACGGTCCACAGGATGCATAGATGTACTTACATCGGTATAGAGTTACTCGAGTAGGTGGTTCCTGATGAATGGAGAAGTGGTTCTTGTCAGGTTTATTTAACTAGTGTCATTAGAGTTAGTTATCATTTATTACATTATATATGTATATATTATATATATATATATATATATATATATATAATATCATTACAATAATATGTGTAATATATATATATACAATGATACCTATATGTATATATATACAAATATTTTGCGAAACATTCGTAATATATATATTATACACCAATAGTAGTACATATATAGCTAAATATATGTGTGTATATTTATTTATATATATATATAAATATATATATATATATATATATATATATATATATATAATATAGTATATAGTATATAGGGGAAAGTCCCCGATTACCGACCCCCTCCTAATACCGACCCCCTATCGTATCTCAGTAACTATAAGAGACATACAAAAATAATATATACACGAACTGTTAGTAATTTAATGCTAAATATGAATAAGTAGTTTATTTAACAAAATATGTAATCCTACAATTGTTATTTGATAAAATGTAATATTCTATTTTTACTTTTTAAATATTTAAATAATAACTTTTTTTTAATTATTGTAAATACTTTATTATTTAAAAGAAAACTTAATACTGCGCATAATATTGTAGATCAATAAAATGTTTATAACTATTATTAAAATAATTTAATTTGAATAACTATTAACCAATATATCTTAATTATAGCAACCCATATGATTTTCCTATTAGCGACCCCCTAAATTGCCCTAATACCGACCCCATGTTATTTATGATATCCAATCAAAATAGATCCGTATTATACTTTAAATTTTGTCGTAAGTTGTTTATGTATCATTGATATATATTTATGATTCATGATTCCAGTTGATTATATACAATAATTAAATATTAAATAATAATATACACTATTATAATATAATTACTATAAAGTTTAAATTTAAATTTAATATTACTATTAAAACATAAATTCAATAAAAAATAAATTGCGTGCATGTTAACATATAATTATAATTAATTATATTTATGTATATCTACTCTTTTTATTAGATATTATAATACTACAATTATTTATACTACGATTGTTTTAGGGGGTCGGTAATAGGAGAAGGGGGTATACCGAATATACTAAGCATATGTATCCGATTACCGACCCCCCTGTTTATTCTTGTAAATATAATGATATCAAAAATTTAAAATAGCCACATTATTCATTGCCATAATATTACCCTAATTACAAAATTTCAAATAAATATATTTAATATTGAATAAGTTATTATAAATAATCATTTAGGGGTCGGTAATCGGGGACTTTCCCCTACTAGTGATGTAAATGATTCTCACATCTAAAGCATGATGCAGTATCAGTCTCAGTTACCTAAAGTCTCAACTCAACTCGGGATCGTTTTGTTAGAGCCTCGGCTCGGCTCGGGCTCGTTTTTTCCGAAAATGAAAGTCTCGGCTCGGCACCAATAACCAAAAGTCTCGGCTCGGCATCAAAAAGCTCAGTATTAATTACACCACTAAATGACATTTACATTATTATTCACTGAATCGCGAAGTTGGCGCAGATTTTTTTTTTTTAATTGTTGTAAATGTGAAATATATAAAAATTAGTATTAAAATGTAATTTCAAAAAAGCATCATTTCGGCTCGGCAATGTTTTGTAAAAGTCTCAACTCGGCTCGGGCTCATTTGGCTAGAGTCTCGGATCGGCTCGGGCTCGTTTTTTTTCGAAAATGAAAGTCTTGGCTCGGCATCAAAAGCTCGGCATCATTTACATCACTAGTATATACCATATATATATATATATATATATATATATTACATTATAAATATGTACATAAGAACCTCATACTATGTATAATACATGTATTACGGTGTGTACATAATGTATATATAGTATATAATATATTATATATATATATATATATATATATATATATATATATATATATCATGCATATATAAAATAGAGTTAACTCATATATATATATATATAATTATAAGTACAATTCTTATATTGTAGTATATATATATATATATATATATCCTAGATAGATTGTAAATTATCTTATAAAATCATATGAGAATAGTAAAATCATAGTATCCAAGTAAATTGTGAAGTATATATTTAGTTTTTTAAATAAAAATAAATTATTTACAAATGAATATTTGACGAATTTAACATTGTTTACATGTTGTAATCAAAATAGAAATAGGCAAATGTTAATTTTATTTTAAAATATTATTATTTTTAAATGGTATAATTATATATATAATCGTTTGTAGTTTAATATAGAAATGGTTGTTATATTTAGTTATGGATCATTTAATAGATAGTGGTATAGATAGCGATCAAAAGTATTCTACTCTTATGAACTTTGAAGATGACTTTGTAGAAACAGGGATGCAAGCAAATGATGATGCGGGAGATAAAGTATTCATTGAGAGTAAAGAAGTTACTAGAAACATTAACTTATAATATAATACTTATTAACTATTAACTTTATTGAATTTAATATCACATAGTATATATATTATATATATAAATATATTTTATATAAATTGTGTATTACATAATATTATAATAATAATAATTATTATTATAATTATTATAATAATAATTAAATTAAATATAATTTAAATTTAAATTTAATTAATATTATTAATTATTAATAATTATATTTAATATAATATATTTCTAATAATTATTATATTATAATATATAATATATATACTATATAATATAGTCACTAGTGATGGAAATGAAACCTAATTTTTAAGATAATAGTAGTAGCAGCTAATATTATTAGTAATAGTATGGTTTAAAGATGGTTTAATTTTCATTATATCGGGCTTCGAAATTATAAGAGTTTTAGTAAACTATTGATATGACTATATAAACTATATATTATGATTTGAATATCGTGTTGCTTAATAAAGGTGGGTTTCAAGGGATTACAATCATATTCGGATCCTATATTTAAATTTTATAAGTGGCGTGTGTATTTAAGCGCGCGCATTTCAATGCAATGCTTCAACTATATATATATATATGTGTGTGCTTTTATCAGGATGTAATGCAGCTAAAACATGGAAATATTAAAAATAAACCAAAAAACCCGCTATATGAATTACTCTATATATATATATATATACGTATATTTATATAAAATAGTTATGTAATCAATTGAATTGTAATGCGCGAGGCTAGATTCACACGCCCCATATTGATTTCAAATTTTAGGATCCACATATGATTATCCCCGTTTCAAGTAGTGATGCAGTAGGTTATACTCGAGTGTCGCCTCCTAATGTATTTGGCGGGCGGGTGGCGTGAATGCGCGCTAAGTTAGGTGAATATTCTATATTTAACTATGACTCACCATCATAAGATAATTATATACACATACTTTTGTTGGCTCACTTGGGATATAATGCTGTTAAAAAAACCTGAAAATATCAAAACTAAACCCAACCAAACCATACCAAACAATAATAAATTAGTAGGCGACACTCCGGATAGACCATGTATTAAATGATTATAAAGAATCAATCTATTTTCAAAGTATTATTATCAGATCATATTCTGGTATTACGAATAAAAAAGTCTTAAATCGGATAATATATTAAATAGTATCAGATCGTATCGTTAAAATATTGTATCATTTACATCTCTAGTTTCATGGCCATCTCGAAATGGTTTCATTCAACCAGAGCATACTTTATATATATAATTACATAACATGGAGGTGTCAATTAGACAGCTTCATTACAAACTATTTAATTATTACGAAATTACAATGATATTTTTTTATAAATAGACAATATTTAACTTCTGAATATAAGTAAAGTGGAGATTCATTAAATTGAGTAACAATTTAGAGTAAACCAATTGTTCTCAATAGTATTTTATTATATAAGAATCATAAGTATAACAATTACATTTAATATATAATATAATGTATTACTATATAATTAATATTTAGTAAATTATCTATGGAATAATTATTTTTTTTGTAACATTTTAGGGCTAAACTAACTTTTTAGAAAATATTTTATTATTTTATTATCCAAAAATGGTTTACTATTATATGTGTTAGTAAATCCTATAAAAGCGAACAATATTACTTAGTAGAATTAAAACTAAAATTATTATTATTCGAATGAATTAAACGGATACATATATTTGTTGAATATGTTACTATTTAAATATCCAGACTCGAATGCGTAGACAGTAGACTTGGGATCGAACATTATTTAATTTAGCCACTCGGAAAAAAAATGACTTGATACGCTTGAAAAAAACTCGTTTTACCATTACTAGTCGTTACCATAACAGCGATATCAAAGATTTTTCGAAGCAAAGATAAATCTCTCCCTATCTACTCAATGTAATAAGGAGCTTATTTTTATAGGTGGCAGTAGACTACTGCCAGTAGTATAACTCATTGAAATGAGTATAGTATTTCTATAGTAATCACTGAGTTATAATTCAAAATGTGACTTTCAATCTTTTTTAAATTCCTATCTAAATCGGTGTATGTCAATGATCTTATTTGTTTTATAAGTAAAATTAAACTTTTAAAATAGAATATTATACCAAACTAATATATAAGTGTAATAAACATTTATTTTTATTAAATTAATATAAGATTTATATCTATAATTTCCATTTACAAATTACACTCGAGATACAAAACTAATGTATTTTTAGGTCCGATAAAAATATCACCTAATATAGGATGCATATTGAATTACGTTGTCGCCTAAGGGTTATATCTTTACTTTGGAAAATCTTTGGTGGCACCAAAACATTTTTATTAAAATTAATATACTACAACATATGCTTATAAACGTTTTTAATTTTTATTATGACTATAAAATAAATATAATATTTAAAGAAAATTATAAAAAAAAATTAATATATATATAATTATATATAATTATGATTAACACATTAAAAATGCTATTATTATAATTATTATTTCAATATAAATATCAGTGTAAGTAATATGATTATTCCATATATATATATACAAAAGATTTCGGAACCACTTTTTCCTAAGCTTCTCTATATATAATAATTATATTATCTTTTAAAGCTTACAGTGCAGCAACTGACTGTTATAAAGCTGCTTTGAATACATTTAGCGCAGAGTTTTGCGTTAAAAGTGGTTCTGATTACACGTAGTAAAAGTATAGTTTGATGCCGAGCGTAGGGTCCGATGTAGTAGCTAATACTAGTAGTACATGTCTGGTAGTGTAGGGTGTGCACTAATCTAAGCCAGGTATATGTAGGCATGCGGCGTACTTTACCCTGATACTACCCTGATACTACAGTGATACTACCCTGATACTACGGTGATACTAGTTGTTATTAGGGGCGCCGGAACGATGGTGTGTATGTAGAGGGGACTACCAATCAAAATAAATGTTATGGTAAAAGTGGAGGAGGGACCAATACATAGGATGTCCCCCTAGATTTTAAAGTGGGGTGACGTATTCCCCCCGCCCCCCTGTTGCAGCGCCCCTAGTTGTTATAGTATATATCCTAGTGTATATATCGTGTGCGTGCAATCCCAGTTGTATTTCCGATATTGCCTAGAATTAATATATTATATTTACGAATGTCAAATTATGTTTACTGATTATTAGATAAATGCACGCGCACCTAGCGACACTAAATGGTGACACTAAATGGTGACACTAAATGGTGACACTAAATTGTGACACTAAATGGTGACACTAAATGGTGGTGACTTTTATTAATTCAGGATCCGTATCGATATATGTAAATATAACGGCGATTCTCTGACTGAATTGAAGACTCCTTGATATCTAAATACTTTTTACATATTCTATGTATTATTTACTTGTTTACATATCAATATTCACGTATAAATGTATTAATAGCAATCCGTAGTAGGCTTTAACATTAGTATGATTATCTGACTGATATATTTGGAAGCGAATATATGTGTAATATATTATGTATAACTAATATTTATATATTACCTTCAATACAGTATACATATAGGAATATTATCAATAATGTGACAATTATACTATCTAATTTAAATAATAGCTAAGATCTCCTCATGTATAGACCCTACTTCCCGTTTACTATGGGAGGGGGTATATGGGTGGGGTAAATCATCATTAATGATGTCATTGACCTTCTTAACACACTGACCTATTTACCTCAGATTCATAAAACCACCAGTAGGCAGTCCCTTACGAACAGAAATCACGACTTACTCAAGAAGAATGGTTAGTAGTAGTAGTAGTAGTAGTAGTAGTAATGATAAATGTAGGGTAGTAGTGGTAGTAGTGGTAGTTAAACTAATCCAGATTTTATGCTATCTCGAATTATTATTTATTTTATATTAAATTTAAAGAAGTCCTTATTTGGTCGTATAGAAACATTGTATTTCTCTAACCTACAGCATTTATTTAAGGGGATGTCACACACCTTGTTTTTGTGAAAATATTTTTTTATCAACATTATTTTATTTCTTAATACTATTCTATGATTTGTTTTTTAATATCTTTAAAAAAATTATTTATGAAAACAGTCTAGAAATAACATAAAAAGTGGTTTATATATATTCATTATATATGATATATAATGTATTCATATGCTGTTTTCTCAGAATAATTATTTAGCGCTAGGTATGTGTATATAAATGTAGGTATCACAAAAACTATTATATGTATTCTACTAATTTGTATTACATTATATAAATAACATATATATGAATACTATTACAGGAGTAATTTTCTAAATTTGTATGTGTATAATTGCAAAAAATAACAATTTCTATAGAAATTCCGTAAATTAAAAAATTAAAATGTGTTCATACATATATTATATAATATATATTATAAAAATTACGTCCTGTAATATCATGTGTATACATTTAATGAATAGAATATAACAAAAATTAGCTCAATTCATTGAATAGAATTCTGCACGCTTAGTTTTGTGTAGAACCATTATTTGCTATCTCTATACATAGAGAGGCGGGCGTCGTGTGCTATCCCTTAAGGGGCCCCTTTAGAATCTGTAAAAAAAACCATATAACAAAATAGAAATCTACTATATAGCATAATAAATAAATGATCAATACTTATATAATGTTTAAACACTCAGAATATATAATTGATAACTATATCTATTAAATCATTGATTGATATTTCAATAAAATATATTAAAACATGTCTAATTATTAAATATTATTAGATTTTAAACAAAATATATGAATATATTGCATTATTTCAATATAACTGCATATAATACAAGATTCATAACAATTAAAAACTAAAATAACTTATGAATCATCGAAACTAATGCAATTTACAAAATCATATGATTATCTATATTTAGACATGAGTTATGTTCAATATAAAACAGCTTGTTAATCCTTATCTATTAGCATTACACACATGGGTTTTCTCCCAGTGGTCCCTAAGATACAACTATTATCACTACTAGTCTCAATCGAGCATGTATTATACAGTCTGTATATATATATATATATATATATATATATATATATATATATATATATATACAGTGATACCTATGCTACTCTATGAGTAATCTTGTTTAATATACTACTATTGTAATTCATACATATAAACTACTACTACTACTACTACTACTACTACTACATATAATCTATAATAACTGAATCGGCACAATTAGCACCTTATAGGTAGGTGGCTTCAATACATATTAGCACCCCTAGTATCACAGTTATCAGCACCCTTATTAGCACCCCTAGCATTACCCCTAATAGCACAGTTATGCGATTCCATAACTATTCATTCTAACACTATTCTCCTTAACATTAATCTCTCTAACACTCCATCACACAGATTTCACCACCAATAGAAAGAAATCCTACAAACTGCTGAACAGGCAGAGGTTATTAGCATATCATCATTAGTTATCTATGTATGTAGATGTGTTTCTATATATTGGTATAGTATATTGGCCCTATTACCATATTGCTTTTTTGCACTCACCTCACCTCACTCACTCACCCTCACTCACTTACACACACACCCTCATCACCCTCACTCACCCTCACTCACCCTCATCACACTCACCCTCACACACTCACACACACACACACACACACACACAATATAACAATAGCTTTGCTAACTATAAACAACAATAAACTATGCCACATCAAATTGAGTTCACAATACAGCCAGTGCTTGGTTATGTAAGAGTTATATAGCCCTGATGCTGCTGCCATTACATAACAAATGTATTGTCTAGCATTGCAGTACAATAACAACAACAACAGGCATTAGAGTAATGCTGCCTATGTCAAGTGAACATTTCTCATATGACTACAGTGTTCAATGATGTAAACATGCTTATCTATAGTGACTCACCATGTGACTCATCACTCCCCTGACCCCTGACCCCCATATCAGATGTATTAAACCTCCACCTCAGCTAACAGCCCAGTGTTCTCTAACTTCTCCTATGTGTCAGTGCATGTCTCACACTGGTCACAGCTTAACAACAGCTTGTGTTAATACTATTTATATATAAGTAGGTATATTATTAGGTACATTATATATATAGATATTCCTCTAGATATGCCTCTATTTAGGCTACTTTAGCACTTGTATTCAGTGTATGCTAATTCCATTTATATTTCACATTATATTGCATACTATTTATATATATCATTATTTAAATCAATATTTGAAAGTGAATTCTACATCTAACATTTGAATATCTATTGATCCCAATGTTTAATGTGCGTACAATGACAGATGTGTGCATGTATTCAATGATTAATGTACAATCGTATTATTATATATGCAAAACATGTGTCTCATCCATTTAATATGATGTGACAGTTTCATTTGTAATATAGTAGTAGTAGTAGTAGTAGTAGTAGTAGTAGTAGTAGTAGTAGTAGTAGTAGTAGTAGTAGTAGTAGTAGTAGTAGTAGTAGTAGTAGTAGTAGTAGTAGCAGTAGCAGTAGCAGTAGTAGTAGTAGTAGTAGTAGTAGTAGTAGTAGTAGTAGTAATAGCCACATACACACTATTAACCCCACCCCACAATTAACACCTCCTCCACTGTTATCACACACAGATTAAAGGTTCCCACTAAAGTGAATCACCTGTCATCAGATGAACAGCCTCTCGTTAACATTGATATAGATGATAGGTTAATACCCCCCTATACCCCCTATACCTTAACCTGTACATATACCTCCTATACATATATATATATACCCCTTATAACTATACCTGTACATATACATAGATCTACAACTATACATGTACCTCCTATAACTATACTTGTATCGATACCTCCCAGCAAACAGTAATAGCCTCATAATAGCAACATAATAACATGTCTAATAGCCTCATAATAGCAACATTGTACTATTGTGCTGCTATTATATTGCCATTAAATGTCTATTATGCTTCTATTATGCTGCTATTAATTTTAAAAGTATATTATGATGCTCTTACTGTTTGCTGGGCTTCTACATCTCTCCCTACATCTCACACACACACACCTATACCCCTATACCTACACACACACACACACTCACACACACATACAGTGACAGTGATGATGAGGAGGAACATTTCAATATCTCCACATTCTCCACCAGAGCTGGCCGTGATATGAAATACCAGCTCCAGAAGGTAACGCCCTCCACCCCCCCCCCTCGTTGTTCTAACTCCAAGCCCCTCTCTATAACTCCAAGCCCCTCCTCTACTATCTTACTAGAGCGTTAATTTACTCCATCTCCATCTCACCTTCTGGTTTATCCTTCTAGCACATCCCTCTCTCTCCCTAATTCATCCCTCCTCTCCCTAACTCCCCCTCCCCCCTCTTTACCTCAGGATGGCTACCACTTCGACGCCGAGGTCTCTGACAACGAATACGACCTTGACCTAATCCCGCCGTCAGCTCGACCGCGTGACCTTCGCGAGCGTATGGCCTGCTGCGATTCGCTGACCTCCCTCTGTACTATTATGTAACGACGACATCGTGGGGCCTTCTATCTTACGATTATATAACCGAGTATTAATGCGCCCGGCGATGTGTCTACAACGCGCCCACTATGTGTACAATATGTGTACAATGTGTACACTATCGCCCCTCTACTTACGACACTATCGCCATCTCTACTTACGACACGATCATCGCCCCCGCCCCGCCCCAGCCACTACTAGACTTACCTCATACGGAGTGAATACTCGTGCCAGCGTTCATTAGCACCCCACACACAGACCCGCACCCACCCGCATGTGTATACAGCAATAACAGCCCCGCAGTAGTAGTATTAGTACTGATACTGTGTGCGCGTGTGCGATCATAGCATCACCATATCTATCTCTTTCATCATTACGCCGCAATAAATATTTTCACTACGACATCGATAACTCTTGTTTCTTATAGCATAACCGATATAGTAACTACTAAGTAATACTAGTGCTTCTAGGTGAATATAACATCAGGAAATTATATATTATCGTTTTTAATAGTGTTGCTTATATATAGAATAGTTAACTGACTTTAGAAATATGATAAACGATTATGAAAATATATAATAATAATAATAATAAAGATAATGTAATAATGCGGAAAAAACAATGAGAATAATTAATGAATAGAAACAATAAATAAGTAATCAAACAGACAAAAATAGAATATACAATCTATTTTTGAAAAGAGAAGAAGTTTTAATATTTCTGGTATAAATCAGTAATTTATTCAAGTATATGGTACTCGATTATATATAAATATGTAAATATATATATCTATAAATCTACTACTAATAACATAATAGATTAATTTAAATGAATTATATATAAATATGTACAATATGTATATATATATATATACAATATGTTAGTATATTATAATGTCATGCTAACATTAGTATTTTATTTATTATGTATATAATCATGAAGAATCAATGTTATATATAAATTGGTATGTAGTATGTATTGAAATGTCAACATTAGATTGATTTATATATATATACAATATTACATAATATTAGATTTAAGTATGTTCATTGTCCTAAGCTATTAAATAACTACATCACTATTATCAAATAAGTTATAATGTATTTATTTCAATCTAAATTGTTAGTTATTTCCAGAACTTTATTATGCTCTACATTATTATCTAACATGTTGTTATATTACATTTACATTAAAAGGACTGCAAACTATGCTAGTGAAGCAATCCACATAGTGCATAATTGTATAATTTAAATTATGAACATTAATTTCCTATAATTGTATAATCTCATTATTGATTTCAATAGAATAGTTACTAGTGAAATATATATTGAATATATTCCTGTTTAAATCCATCTACTATCTAGAATGTAGTATTATAATACTAATAATTATAATAGTATATATATAGTTCATTAGAGAATATTTCATATAGATAAATTCAAATATTCAGCCCACTAAACATATATATATAAATAATGATCAGCCAATCTAAATAAATCATTACTTCTGGTTCCAAATACCATTATATTTAATAATAGCATGTAAATACATCATAATATGTGTATACAATATATATTACTATCTATGTGCGGCCCAGGAATTGTTCTAGGAGTAAATTCAGAAATAAAAGTATATAGGTTACAATTTAAAAATACTAAATAATATCATATATATATGTACACATCATAACTACCCCCCCCCCACCAATGGGGGCCCCATGGATCCTCCCTAATAATGATTAACTGCAGTTGTAGGACTATGGACTAGCCGCATCCCACTAATGCTGTTTGTATCATGTTGCCTACATGATGTATGTGTGTGTATGCGCGCGTGTGTGTGTGCGTGTGTGTGTGTGTGCGCGTTTAGATAGCACGACCTAAACGCCCCCGATACTAATACAGTGACTACAGTGACCGATGTGGTAATTAGTTTACACGTACAGCCCCGTCTAGCGGGTGTAAACAACAATAACCCACGTACCACGTGTTCTAGAGCGTTCGTCACGTGACCCGTATAGTTCAGGATGTTGTTTACCACGTGAATAGGGCAATTAGGGTAATTACTAGTGCGGGTAGGTACCCTTTATACCACGTACACCATCATTAGTATTCCGTACACAAGTGTGTGTGTGTGTGTGTAGATAGGGACTGTGATAACTACGAACACACAGTGTGGGGCCTACGCATTACCACTAAGGACACGACATTGGTACCAATAAGGACATGACCTTGGTACCCCGAGGTCGTGTAGCAAAACTACAGCGGTATGTTCAGCTATAGCTAAGCTCGTGTACTTATAGTTCAGTATACCGTGTATGTAGGCTTATAGTTCTATCTCGGCTCGTATATATACAGTAAGATATAATGTGTACTATAGTTAGACTATAGTTATAGCTGTATATTATAGTTACGGTATACGGGGGTCACGTGCTGTTATCACGTGTGACAGGCGGTGTTCACGTGATAATAGATATCTCTCTGTGATATAATGAACACGTGGTCATCTGTACACTAGAACATTACGGTAGGTAGGCCTACTATCGAGAACACGGTGGTACTATTGTTCTAACGGTGTGCGCATGTTGTGTAGTGGTCGGTGCGCGTGTGTGTGCGGTGTGTGTGATCGGTGCGTGTGTGTGTGTTCGTACGTCGACGATACCCGATAACCAGTCCATCGATATCAAGACATCTCGGAATATAACAGAAATAATTCTCGGCATCGATTCTCTCTGCCGTAACCTCGTACGTACGGCGTTGTTCCACGTAATGGGTGGTAATGGAGGGTTGTATACAACCATGGCCTCCTTTAGCTTCAGAAGGAGGCCATGGTACAACTCTATAGACGAGGATATGTCGGTACCCGCGGGTTGTAATATCGCACTCCGTACGGCTATTGTTTAGCGATGTGCAGATAGGCCTACATTTGAATGTTTTTCTTTTTTTACGTTTTTGAGCATAACAATTACGTAATAACGAGGCGTACTAACTCTTTAGGGGCGTAACTACTCTTTAGGGGCGTAACTACTCTTTAGGGGCGTAACTACTCTTTAGGGGCGTA
Organism: Osedax fenrisi; assembly: GCA_964019155.1. NCBI lineage: Eukaryota > Metazoa > Annelida > Polychaeta > Sabellida > Siboglinidae > Osedax > Osedax fenrisi. Next base: position 109,797,624 of record OZ025239.1, read on the forward strand.
ACTACTCTTTAGGGGCGTAACTACTCTTTAGAGGCGTAATAACTCTTTGGGGGCGTAACTACTCTTTAGGGGCGTACTAACTCTTTAGGGGCGTAATAACTCTTTGGGCGTAACTACTCTTTAGGGGCGTACTAACTCTTTAGGGGCGTAATAACTCTTTGGGCGTAACTACTCTTTAGGGGCGTAATAACTCTTTAGGGGCGTAATAACTCTTTGGGGGCGTAACTACTCTTTAGGGGCGTAACTACTCTTTAGGGGCGTAATAACTCTTTTTAAATCGAGAACATATTTGCGCTGAAGTAAAGTAATTTCTATGCTCGAAATGAAAAAAGACGCTGCAAACATTCGACTTTCTCCGCCTCATACACGCTTATACTATACTATATAGTAGGTATATAGCCTATATTGCTATATAGCCTATAGACTGGTGGTGATTAAGTATATATAGAACCATCGATTTATAGGTAAAGTACATATCTATGTATAGAACACATACATAGCAAAGAACTTGAGAATTAATAATATAATAGGTCAGATTATATCTGTTCTTGTATTTACATGTTGATCCTAGGACCTCTATATATATATATATATATATGGAAAGTTGCACATTTCGATATAAGGTTCATATACGAAAGAGGTATGTTTATTAAAGAATAGTCCATCATCAAATATTGAATCTATATAGGAAAAGAAGTTGGGATGTGGTAGATATTATTTAACATGAGACGCAGAATCTAAGTTAGAAATATTTTAAATGGTAGTTATTTAATTAGGGGTTAGATAATCATTTAGTTATTCCTAGTTATTTAATTAGGGGTTAATTTGATACGAGTCATACAATTACAGTATTAGCACATTCGATTAAGATCAAATAGATGTTTGGAGAGTATAGGAGTACTATAGAGTATCTACTATAGAGTATCAACTATAGTTGACTAAAAAAACGATTCAAAATAAATGTCACTCGTAAATATTAATAGTGTATATTATGTTTTGTTTGTATCATATTAGAACGAGTGTAAATAACGAGCTATATAGATCAATGTAGGGGACTACATCACATTAGGGGCACTGACTTTGAACAGATGTACATTAGAGCGAATATGTGTAATCGTAATGAAGATATGGTTATTTGTAAGGTATACCCATTTTCTTCATACTATAGTATGCCTATAGGTATATAATAATCTCTTTCTTAAATTGGGTTTATCCTATAGGATCATTATTTCAATGATATGTGAGTTAAACAGGGGATACTATAGTGTATCGAGTCCCCTATAGGGTCAAACTCAATTGCTATATCGATATTAACAAATTGACAACACATAGGATAAGCTATTACAAAGGTGAACGGTTTTATAGAGAGTGACATTTCAGTAGAGTGTCTACGTCTTTGGACGAGTTTGTAGCAGGTAGTAGGTTAACCTATAGGTTATATCTAGTGGTCATTACCTATAGGTAATATACTAGTATACTAATATACTAGTAAACTAACTATAGTTACAAAGTATGCTTACACTATAGTGTAAGTAACTTACTTATAATTGTAAGCATACTTTTATAACCTGTTTATATATCTACATAAAGATATCTTTATATAAAATAATATTATTTGAAATTATATAATTTATAATTATAATAAGCAGTATACTGCTTTAACATGTGTGTTCGAATAATGGTAATATTTAGATAATAATAACTAGTAATATGTAATTGTGAGTAATATTTATTATATATAGGTTGAATTTAGTGTAATTTAGTACTTTGTAATCAACACAACAAACGGAATTCCGTTCCTCTTAAGAGAGTGTGTAATACATTTAGTGTATTCCAAAGTATTCCAAATATATGTTGGAATGTCAGAAACATGCAGTGTAAGTAAAATTTGTAACCAAAATTATAAATAAAATGTAACAAATTAAATACCTACTCTGTTACTATAGGTTATAAGTACTTATAAGTACAGTTTCAGCACTGCTATGCTTAAATATTTTATATATATATATATATATACCTATGGGTATATATATACCGTATATACCGTATACGGTATATAATATACCTATATATATATATATATATATGCGGCTTCGAAGAGACATATATGTCTGATGTGTTATAAGTGTTATTAGGGTTATGATTGAAAACTTCTCATATATATCATAAAGGTTCGTGCGAAGACAGGGGTCTCATGGTTATCCTATGGTTCATAACATTTCAAATAATGTTAAAAATACAACTTGTTTAATGTTTCATTATTAATTTTAAGTATAATTAATATTATAATTAATTAAATTGTATAATGATACATATGGTAAAGTAACCGAATACAGACAGAGCCCGAATACGGACACTCTCGGTATCTCAGAAACCATAAATCCTACAAAAAAATATGTAATGAATAAAATATTCATAATTATATAAATAGTCTAAAAATATATTTTTTATTTTTTAATTATTTTAAATATTTCTGATATACCAAATAAACTGATTTTTTTATTACGTTTTTAAATTTATGAAAAAAAAATTCAACTAAAACCTTCTCAAGAATATACAAATGTATCGATAAAATATAACATTATATTATTAAAAAATAAAGCATTCTAAAAATTATATATTTAATTTCTATATTTGTTATCAAATATTCATTAAGTTATAAGCATATATCTAGAGGTCACATAAGTCCATAATAAGGACACCCTAGGTGTCTTAATGCGGACACCCTATAACCAATCAGCGCACAGCGTATGAACTTTTCTGATTTTCATAAAAATGTCGTGCGTTATAATATTAATACCACCAATAAAGCTAAATCTAAAATTTGTATTATTTAGATACTTAAATTGTATTATTAATTTAAAAAATAATTAAAATAAATAAATTATTAACTAATTAAATTAGAATAAATTATTCATAACATTAATTATTAATAATGTAATTGTAATTTATCTGATTGATTCATCAATAATATATAGTTTATCTAGTGGTAGGCCTATATAGGGTGTCCGTATTATAACACAGGGTGTCCGACGGAAACTGTCCGTATTCGGAAATGGGTACCTAATACGGACAGTAATACCCCCATTATCTATGGAATTAAAATATTAAATAACATTTTAAAATCACAATAATATCTATAATCATATAATATTAATATATTGTAATTTTTGAATACAAATAATGAGTCATAAAATGTTAAGCCAATTTATTGTTAAAGTGTCCGTATTAGGTTACTTCTCTATGTAATGAAAACATTTATATTATCTGATATGGTTTAATAATTATTATTATATAACGTTTATTCATATATGTAACATATTTCATATTCATTACATTTATAATTCATAAGAAAAAAAAACGAATTTAAAAATAAATAAATTAATAATTATTTTATTAATATAATGACGTAAAATATTATAATAATTATAATATATAATATGCCATTATAGTGGCCTGGAATATATTATTCTTTACAAGGGGAAATATGAGACTAAAAACACGCCTATACCCAGCAAACAATATATTCGACGCTTTTGGACGCCATGCGCCTAAAAGTTCCGGAATTAATTCGTCGCTTTGATGACAATTTGCGCCCAAAAGCGTCGAATTATTCTATTATACTTTGGACGCTGTTTCGCCCAATAGCGTCGAATTTGCGACGAATTCAATACGATTCTGAACTGAAACGCCCAAAAGCGTCGAATTTGCGACGAATTCAATATGATTCGGAACTGAAGCGCCCAAAATCGTCGAATTTGCGACGAATTCAATAAGATTCGGAACTGAAGCGCCCAAAAGCGTCGAATTTGCGACGAATATATCGATTCGGAATCAAAGCGTCCAAAAGCGTCGAAAAAGCGCTCATCAATTCTCAAAAGCGCCCAAACGCGTCGATAAATTGTTTGCTGGGTATATTCTATAAATGTAGTTTAGTTTGTAAACTATAGTTTAATGTATAAATTCTATGTATAATAGTTTAACCTATTAATTATGTAATTAGCTATTAGCTAATATTAACTACTTAGATAGTAGTCTTATATTTAAAATGTCCTTCAGAAATTGGTATTTAGGGTTATAAATTATAACTTCTAATATATATATATATATATATATATATATATACCATATATATATATATGATCACGATTAAAATAAGTAAAAAGCAGGTGAGTGATCTATTAATTTACAATTATCAACAATATTAGAAGTTATTAATAAAATAATTAACTTAATTAAGTTAATTATAAACTTAATATATGTGAATATCTTAACAAATCAATGTTACCCTATTTTATAATAAAATAAAAAATATATAGGTTATGTTATCCATAGAGAACGTGACCACTTCGTTCTCTATGATGTTACCACTCTAATCATTAGAGTCTAATGTACATATATATAATTATATATCTTCGATCTAATCATAGATAAGGGTATTCTAATTATAAGTATCATCAGGGTCCCTGATTCAGGGAGTATCTCCCTGGTATCATTCATAGATTTTAATTTGGTATATACAAATATATACTCTAATGTCTATGCTAATATATAAAAATACACATGTACCCAATACAAATATATCGTCACGCCCCTATTAAAGTGACGTCTATACCCTATAGTTTAATTTGCTATTCATTCTTTTAAAATTAATTAATAACTTGTATATTATTAATTAATACTTAATAAAATGTGGGCTGATAGCTTTATTGATTTGTCAGACTTAGCAAAAGGTGCTTTTCCTATGAGCTATATACTTATGGTACCCTTACTTATACTTATTTCACCGATTAGTCCAGCAAATGCAGCTCACGATTTTTCAGTTTATCGTATGCAACAATTTGACCTGCAAGGAACTTCTTATGGTTTACATAATATTTATATTACATAAGTATAATTCTTAATAAAAACTTAATATTTTATTAAATTAATACTTTAAATTGAACAGGATCCATTGGTTCTCTAGTTAATCTCGAAGCAAGAACTATAGATTCTAAAGTGTATACTAGACGATGTATCATCGCAAAATTATCAGAGTTAACAATTGATAAAATACATGATTTATCTGCTCAACATGCCGGTGCTTTATTGGTATTATTACCGGAAAATCTGAATAGCTATGGAAGTTCCGAACAAAAAGAGGTTTTATATAATTAAATTAATAATTAGGTTATGATTATAAATGTATTCAAATGATCAATTAATATAATATTCATATATTAAATTATATTAAAATCAAAAATGAATATTTTAAATTTTATAAAAAAAAATAACTCACTAAATCTCTATTCGAATATATATATATATTATATATTATATATTAACTATTTATTAATTTATAATATTAAATATTATAAATTAATAAATAGTTAATATGTAATATATAATATATATATATATATATATATATATATATATATATTCGAATAGAGATTTAGTGAGTTCATTTTTTTTATCAAATTTAAAATATTCATTTTTGATTTGAATATAATTTATTAAGTATTAATCTTAAATATTGGCTTCAACCAAATAATTGTAATATTTTATATAGTGCAACTATAGGGGTGCTAGTTGATATCAAAATATTATATTATTATATTACTAATAATATTTGAGTATGATTTGTAATTAAATTTATTAATTATATTATATAATGGGTTATACATTATTTAACTTATAATATAACTTATATTATATAATATTTGTATGCGGGATTCAGAGTCATAGCCTCAGATAGTTTCAAATATAATAGTATCAGCGCTCTAGATAACAAAAGTGACGGTTATAAATAGTACCTGAAATTTCGTATACATTTTAGAAATTTGTGTTTTATATTTTATTTATTACTATTTAAAAATGTCAAATATGATAATTATATAGTATATATTATAAATAAATATATATATATATATTTATATCTACAAAATATAATAATTATGAACAAATAAAATTTATATGAATTTCCATGATCTATTTAGAACCTCCTTTTTCGTTATTTAAAACACTCAAGCGATTATATATTTAAATATCTTAGGTTATAACTCTAATAACTCTATCCAGGTAAAAATTAAATTAATTAAACTAATTATCATGTATAGAATATTACATACTTATATTTGTTTAAGATGTTATTTAGTTAATATATTTATGCCGGTAAAACTAGATAATATAATATAAACATATATTATTATTGTAAAAACTTATTTTCCAAATTTATTATCCAAATAGTATTAATAGTATTAATTTAATACTATTAAATTTACCATACAAATTTTATAAATTAGTTTAAATTATATATTAAAATTGGAATATCATATATAAATTAAGAGAAGTATTAATCAAGTATTATAAATATTATAATATTACTAAAATATCAATAAAAAGAGTTAAACTATTATAATTATAAAAGAACTAAAGTTCTAATTAACACTGATATTTCGTAATCGTTATTAAATTCTATAGATTTAAAACCACACCCCATTAAAACATCGCCGCCGCCCCCCCTCTCTCTAACTCGCAGGCGTTCGCTTTCCTGGAAGCTCGTCTACTGCAGGAGTCCATTCAATACCCGGTATACTTCTCGTACGCGACGCCCAAACTCCTCGAGATGTACGATGACGTTAACCTGAGCGTGAACACCGACAGCGCCGCCAGCGGGGCCGAAGCTCTGTTCAGTTCCGCTTCGGCGAACGGCTACCAACTGGTCGTCACCGGCACCGCGCCCAAGGCTATCTCGGACTTCAAGCTCATCAATATTCAGGTTAGCGCCCGGCCCGTAACTATACTTCGTACGGGGTTACGATCAAAAAGGACGAGTTGAGGGTTAAAGGTTACATTTTTAATTACGAAATAAATTTGTATAGGCTAACTTTGGGATGTAATGCAGCTAAAAAAAACCAAGCAGTACAAAACTAAACCAATTAAACCAAATAACCCACAAATATATATACAACAAATATATATATATACTATTAAATCGTATTTCAAATTTAACCTTTAACCCTCAACTCTTCCTTTTTGATCGTCTCCCCTTCGTACGCACCACTCGTTATACATTAGCTAAATGTATCAATACTTGATTTGTTTATATCCCCGAACACTGAACGTTATGTAAACGACTTATTATAGTTTCCTAGATATTGATACCGTGTTCTTCCATTTATGTATTCGTTTGACGAAATATTTTTATATTGAGATAATTATATATATAAATTTATTGAAAATATTAAAAATAATTTATTATATAATATTATCTTGAATATCACATTTTAATTAAATCATTCTTATTTTTATTTATTTATTCAAATCATTTAATAATATCCATTGGAGTATAATTCTTTAGAAAAATATTAATATACATATCGAAGTTATTATTTATATATTTTATAAATATTATACATTATATATATATATTAAAATATGCCAGTGTTCTCGATTAATTCACGTATAAGCTTCAAGCACCTGTAACCATAACTAATAAACTCCGCAGGGAAAACTCACAGGATTCGGGGTACAAGAACGTCTACCCACGATCGTTATCATCGCGCACTACGATTCAGCTGGACTTGTACCAGTAAGTATTGCATCGTCTGTATAACGATGATGTTGAAACATTTAATCACAGACGTCTGTAATAATACGCAACGACGTGAAATAGTAAACTAGAATATAAATAATTAAAATTAATAATTATAGTTTTAAACAAAAATAAAAATAAATATAATAGTACAATATTAATATTTATAATAAACATACATTTTCACCGCAAATATACGATGATCGTTAACGTTCACTACCCTCTCAGATGTTGTCCAAGGGGGCGGATTCTAATGGTTCCGGAGTAGTGGCCCTTCTCGCCCTCGCCAGACTGTTCTCCCGTCTGTATTCTCAGGATAAAACTAAGCCTAGGTTACTACCGATCTCTCCTCGATTAGCATTCCCCCCGTACCCTTCCTTCATCACTACTTCCACCACCCTATAGGTTCAACCTTGTGTTCCTACTTTCATCTGGTGGAAAAGCTAATTTCATTGGAACCAAGAAATGGATTGAGGATCAAATTGAAAATTCAGGTTTTTATTAACATTTTTATTTAATTAACTTCTTTTATAGTATTTTTCTAGTCAATTACATCAATGAATTTATAAAGAATACATTGTATCTATCTATCTAAAATCTACGTATTTATGAGATAATAACTTTACACAATTATAATACTAACTTAATATACTATACTATGTTGATATATATATTACGATTACATTTCACTTATTTTAGAATAGTTAAATCAATATAACTTAAATAACTCTATAATATATAACACACAAAATTATTATATATATATTTAATTTGAATTACTAATCCTATACATTATATTAATTTATTGTATTAACTTTTAAAACATGACCTTATTAAATTTAATGAATACAAAATTATGCATATATATATATATTTATAAATATTTGATTTATTTACATACACAACAACATGCATCGGTTCATAACTACTATTACGTAATCAGATTCCGTAGAGATTCGCCACCTAAACTTCGCGCTCTGTCTGGACTCTCTTGGTAGCGGAGACTCCCTTTACTCGCACGTTTCGAAGCCCCCCAAGGAGGGTACCGCCACCTACTCGATTCTGAAGTCTTTGAACGCCTCGTCTGTACTGTACAGCCGGAAGCCCGTCGAGATGATGCACAAGAAGATCAACCTTCAGTCGGCGCGTAACTGGGAACACGAAAAGTTAGCATTAGATTACTACTGAATGAATGAATGAATGTTTATTTATACACAAAAATAACGTTTGACGTTCTCTATTGTGTAAAAAAAATACCTAAAAAAATATAAATCGGTTGAAAATCATAAAATTAATTTTTACGAATTAATAACAATAAATTAGATTTAAAATACGAATAATTGATTGTTGTACGAATAACTACTGTTGTAGTAGTTTAGTTTGCTGTATACACACTTATAGTGTTTGCTATTCGGGTTCGTGATTTAAGGAGATAGCTGAGAGAATATATCTATAATAGTGAACAAATATTTGTATTAGATAATATATAATGTATTTAATTATATATATATATACATGAATAATATGTCAAGCCGACCTAAAAATAGCATAAAAGCATCTTTTATGACCTACAACAATAAGATAAATCATACAAATATTTATCAATTCAATAATTAATAACTTTTATACACATTTATCTCAAAAAATTTGTTCTCATTTATAAATGTTTTTTTGTAACATATTTCTGGTTCTATTACTATCCACCTTATTTGTGTATCTAGTAGATACTATCTACATACATGTGTATTACATGTATATCTGTATGTTCAGTGTTGTGAGTTATATACAAATATCTGATTATTGTATATTATGACCAATTTATAAAATAAATAACTTTTTTGAGGAGATATTTATATATGTATATATATAATAAATACATTAGTCAATAATAGCTATTCTATTATGTTATAATATGCATACTTTACAATATAAAATTGAAACAATAGAATGTATATCAAAAGAGTTGTTTGAAAAATAATATATTATACACTATTGTATTACCTCTATTGTACAATGGGTAGCCTGTCATTACCCCTCAAGGTAGAGGTGACATTTTTAAATTTATAATACATTAAATAAAATCTGGATATAATAATTCTAAAAAAAAATCATATTTAATAATGAAATAGGTGTAGTGCTGTCTGTATTATAATGCCACTGACTTGAGCTGTAAAAGAGTACAAGGTATTATTATTATATAGTTATATAAATTAAAAGTAATTTTATACTAAACATATATATATATATACACACATTAATATGTAATAAAGTCTGTTAAATTAACCCCAACTTCCCCGCCACTCGTTCAGATTCAGTATCAGCCGCCTACCTGCGTTCACTCTCTCTCACTTCAAGTCATCTATGCAACAGGAGCGTAACAGTATCCTCGACGTATCGTTAGTAGTAGTGGTAGTAGTGGTGTAACCTTCTCGCGACCTTCACGTATAACCTTCACGCGCGCGCACAGGTCGTCGGTTAACGTGAAGGTGTTGAAGCGTAACATAAAGATTATCGCAGAAGGCCTGGCTAGCTACATGTTCAACAGCACCGATGCCACTGAACACAGTGTATTCGAAGGCAGTCTCGTTAGTGTACCTCTTGACCTCTTGACCTCTAGTTACCACTGGCGTTGCACTACGGTCTAGTTAGGTGTATGTTCACTGTCCTTATATCACCTCTCAGTTCAGTATTGTATCCATCATTAAAGTCATTGTTTATCATAGCGCAGAATAATCTATTTACACATTTATTATGCTGAGTATATGCATTTCACTATGTGAATATATTAATAGCTTAGCTGAATATACAAGTGAATCTAGTATTTTATATAGGAAGCTGTATATAATTTATAAAATTAATATAAATATATATTTGAAAATACATGTATATATATATATATATATGGTTATGTATATGTATATGTATAATACTTATTATATAGAATTCTATATTAAATATTACAAATATGATAGAATTAGACATGTATAGATATAATTCCCCTACTTTTTATTTATTTTTTTGCTTTACTGTTGCTTTTCTGTTTTTTTAAACAAATAATCTCACACTTTTCTATTTATACCATGGCATATATTAATCATTATTTATTCACTATAAGATTTATTGTTTTTATTCATTTATTTTCTTTATTTATTGTTTTATATCATTTAGTTTGTTTTATATAAATTACAATAAACTATATCCATCTATCTAATACAGAGTTTATATTATAATATCTATAGATATATAAGTCACAGAGTTACAGTGTAATATCTGTAAGAAAATGTTTATATTTATCAAATATTACTAATATTGTGAAATATGATATTGCTTTAACCATTTTCGTCCGAGCTGTTGATTTCTGTTGTATTACAAAATGCAGAGCTGTTGATTTCTGTTGAGCAACTTTTATGATACTACTACATATCATTTATTAGTCCATTTTATTATTTAAATGTAGCAACATTATATAGTGAAATGTTTTATTTATGATAAGATTTAAAAAAAATAAGTTTCATATCTTAGTTTTCAAGTTACTTGTTATAATATAACCTTATATACAGAGTTTTTTTTTGAAATAAAATTGAAAAATTAATATCATTTATGTTATATAATAAATTAATTATAATATAAAATAGCTAGTATAACAAATATTTCAAATTTGATAACAATTTAGATAAATATTACCATTATTTATTTATGTTGTAACTTTCTAACGAAAAATAATTTATTGCTAATTTTTTCGTAATTATATAAATAAAACCTGCGTAATAATATTAAAATTTGCTGAAGTATATTTTACAATATTATTTACACCGATAGTAAATAATTATAGTGTTACTTTTTATTTAAAATTAAAAATTTAATAATAGAAAAAATATGTTATATTATTTGTGCGCTTTTTACTTGTAAATTATTCAATATTGACTCAATTTATATAATTTCTTCAGTTTATTACTTTGGTTTATATATTGTTACCACTTTATAAAGACTAAATGCATATACAAAATATTGGTATTATATACATTAATTTAGGTTTGAAATATAATTATTTTATTTTTAATAATTAATTACTAATTATTTTCCAGATTAATCAACGTTGTTATAATAATAATAATAATAGAAAGGTTTATTGACTCAGAAAACGATGGACGTTTATGTGCGTCAAGTTGAAATAATAAAACAAATAAATAGTTACGCAAATAATAATAAATTTAAAACGAAGACATTATAATGATACCATATATGTATGTAGTCGACATTTAAAACTCATAAATGATGACATGGTGCGTAATTCATCGGGATATGCTAAAGCTTGTTATATGCTAAACCAAAAATTATAACTGGTAATAGAACATTTTTATATTTATATCCACATTTTCATTTATTAAAAAGTTTTTTATAAAAACTTACATACATATTTTTAAAAAAAACACAAGCGCTCGGAACTAGGCGACATGTAATTATGAAATCCTCGGATGCAAAGGGTTAATAAGATAAGTACATTTTTATTAATAACACTGGCTAAGTATGTTTATTCGAGTTTTAATGTAATCATGAATATCATTCAATATCATTATGTTACTAATATTGACTTATATATTAAACACATATATCGTACCTCCCCTTAAGTAACGAGTATTTATTTACTTACACACACTTATTTCTTGGTTTATTTTCCGCAGTGTGTCGACTTCATTAAAATAAATCAATGTTTGCTAACTATACCAGGACATCGATGAGGACATGATCAGTTCATGGCAGGAGATGATTTCGTCTGTCGCCCGACCCATCCAGTTGTTGACCAATGAGAAGCTCTCCTCATCTGATTCAGCCAATCAGAAGCGATCTCGTTCCATTGTTTCCGTTCTGCGAGGTATTCTCGGCAACTCCTTATCCGACATTAAGCTGCACACTGCGAAACAAGACAAGAGGTAACCCATCTTATTGCAATATCAACACACATGCATCAATACACTTAACTTTACTTTTTGAATTATACTTTAAGGGCACCAGCTACTTATAAACAGTATACATGTAAAAGATAGGGAAAATAGCATGTTTTAAAAATGTATAAACTCTTATAATATTAAAGTTTTTGTAATAATTTTTTAACAATCTTATTATAAACATATAGCTTTATCATATGGTTGAATATATTTTAATAATTATTAACATAAATAATATAAAAATAATTAATTATAAAAAAAAATAATTAATTAAGATATTTATCACAAATTATCACTAAATTTACAATTTATATAAATTTACATATATTATATATATAGAATAATTAATCATACTGTTCATTTATATATTATATATAATATTGTGAAAATTTGAAGAAAAAATATTCAATATTGAATAAGAAGAGACATTAATTGGAGATATACAAAATGCAAAATAATTATTCTGAGTAAATCAAGTTTCAAATATAATATATGAATATAAACAATATGATTATATAGGTACAAATAATATAATATAAACAAAATGAATAATGTAATGAACACCATTTTAAAGATAATATTTTGTATAAGTTACATATAATATAAAAAAAAAAAGTTTAAATAATTTTTTTTACATAATTTGAAGGCTAGCCCGTCCCCTTAAGGGGATATGAGCGTATTGGAAAAAAACAGTAATAAAAAAAAAATTAATTATTTGAAATATGTAATATTTTAGATGTTAATATACTCATATTAAAATATTAGAGCTCAAAACAACGAATGATCAAATATAAGAAATAATCTCTAAAAAATACGTTTATATAAAGTTATTTTACAGAATTTTTTTTTTTTTCAATATAATATTTTGGATTACTCTTACTATCATAATTATATATATATATATATATCGTATTGTGGATTACTATAATATGCATATAAATTTGTGGTTACTATAAATTATATATAATATGAATGAATGAATGAATTCAGTTTATAGACAATGTCTAAGAAGAATCAGTAAAAGCGATTAGCTTTTTTAATTCGACATCTCCTAACAGAAGTGTAATGTCATATTTCATCATGTTCATTCGGATAAAATATAATAAAATTACATAAAAATGGATATTAAAATAAACACTAAACACAAATATAAAATAAAGAATAAAAAAAATATTTAATTCCCAAGTAGCATCTAAAAAAAAGTATAAAATATAATTGATACATTTTTCATAATTGTAATATAATATTTATAAAAGAGTCTAAATATTTGTATCATATAGTTTATGTCAATTTTAATAATATAGATATATTTTTGTAGGTTACTATTGGTTATTATAATAATAATGTGTTTAATTGTTCTAATTCTAATACTGTTTTTTATTATTTTAATACTTTTAATTAAAAATTAAAAATATAACTAGTTTTTTTGTTATTAGTTATGTAAAGTTATATAAAATATATAAAACGTAAAATAAATATAAAATAGTTTTGATAAATAGTAATTTTTTTAAAATTTTTATATACATATCATATTGTGGATTATTATTATAACTATGTATATATACATATACATACATCATATACATATAATATGTGTATAATAAACATACAAGCACATATACTATACTCTTTTTATTCAAATAAGCTCTATATTTTAATAAAAAATATGTCATTTTCAAACTTGATTTACTCAGAATAATTATTTTAGTATCATTTCATTCTTAAAAAATTCAATAACTGTGTAAATAATGCTCAAATATTGATACATTTTTCAGAATATATTAGATATTATGTGTTTATTGATTGAATAGATGATTATACAATTATTTGTATTTTATCATATATAAAATATAATTTAAAAAAAAATAAAAAGTAAACTACATTTTTACCATTATTAGATGAGTTTTATTTCCAAAGATATATAATATTTTCTCATAATGCTATATAAAGCAGTATACAGAGCAGTCCTCCCTTCAATATGCATTTTACAGAATTGTTATATCTTAAGAATTTTTAAACTTATATACAATTAACAAAATATATAAATCCCTATCTTTTTACATTGAATTTTCAAAAAATTCAAAACAAGCTAACCCCTAATACAATCTAATAAATTTCATAACTATTTATTTTGTTTATATTTTATTATTGATATCGCCTTATCTTTATTATTATATTTCACTTGCGAACAAAAAAAATGTCAATTATATTTTTGTGATTAAATAAATGATACTACCACTACTACTACTACTACTACTACTACTACTTCACATACACATATACATCAACACAATCCTTGCAGGGACTCTGAATATGTATTTTACACTGGTCTAGAGTATACGATGAATGCCTACAGCGTAAAACCTGCAGTATTTGATCTCTTCTTAACAGTATGCATTGCCTTGTATCTCGGTGTTTTCTATCTAACAACACAAGTTAGTCAGCCCCTATTATTATCCTCACTATTACCCCATTATACCCCCACTATTACCACCACTATTATTACCCCCACTATTACCCCATTATATATATACCCACCCCATTCTACAGCACCTCGCAATATTTGCTTCGTTCATCGGAGCAGGTCCCAAGAAAATGAAAGCTCAATAACATCACCAGTAACTAACTCCTCATTGATTGCTGCAATTTCTCGTGTGTTTATATTGTTTTTTATTATGTAATTGTTATGTATTTTATAATATGTTATTTTATATATGTTATATATGATTATATAATATTTTTTAATAAATTTTCATACTAGTGTTAAACGTTTTTGATTATATTTCATTGTACTGAAACAATATAAATGTGTGCGGTATGTTAATTTTATTTATGTATATATGTATATATTGATTGAATGCTTATTTAGACATAAAAATAACGTTAAACTTATGTTTAGAATATTCTCTATTTGTAAAAAAATATCAAAATATCAAAATATATAAAATGAATAATAAATTGATGAACGTTATAAATTTTAAAATAATAAAATTAATTGTTATGAATTAATAATAATACATTTTATTTAAATGAAAAATAATTTAAATGATTTATTAAGGGCAATGCCATTTGGCATGGGTGCGTGTTACATTGATCAGCTGAAGATGCACTGAATCACCGTTTACCATATCTTGATAGCTTATATTTCCTCTTTTGTAATGAGTAGAAGAGTTTCGTAGATCTCTCTTGTAATGAGTAGAAGAGTTTCGTAGATCTCTCTTGTAAACTAAAGATTAGGAGGTCACTCGAATAACTCGCAAGATGATTCTTAGAACCTACAAATTAGTTTTAAATAATTTAATGTAGATCTATGATACGTATTTAACAATTTAGAATTAAATTAGTGATAATTCAAAGAGTCATGGTCATATAATTGTACTCGATGTAAAACTCTTATTGATGATCGATTCATTCTATCTTAAGATTTAGAAGACGTGGCAGGAAGGCCATGATATAGAGAGCAACAATAACTTATATGTGACAACTAATGGTCTATTAACATTTTTGAAATTCTAAAATGTAAGGATTTAATTATTGATCGTATTTTATATAATTAATTATCAATTGATAGTTAGTTAATCTAATCACATTAGCTATCTGATCGGAGAAACTTAAGTTATCATTGAGAATATTATTTAAGGTTTTTAACATTATTGCAAGGAACAATTGTGACAGATTCAAAACTGATGATATTCTATATTCTATATATATATATATATATATATATTTTAAAGTTGAGTTTTGTTAATATTGAACATTAATCAATTTTGTAAAAACCAACTTTTAACCATACTAATACAATCAATTAGAGCTATATGATCAGATGAATTTGCTATTATTGATAGATCTATCAATTGAATATTATCAGCAAAAATTGGATATTTTACAGAGGAAAATATATATATAATATTATTAAGAGACAATGTATAAACGGAAAATAGCAGTGATCCTAAAATAGAACCTTGAGGTACTCCATAATACATTTTACAAGTAGATGAATAATGGTTAACAATTTGTATAGAAAATGTTCTTTCAGTTAAGTAAGATTTAATCTAAGCAAGAGGAATTCATCTATTAATACCTACAATACCAATATCTTTAATACGTTTAATTAAATTATCAAAATCAGTAGAAAGATCTTATACAATAAGTATACTTGTAGTGGTATTTATACCTATATTAGTAGTGGTAGTGGTAGTAGCAGGGAGTAGTAATAGTAGTAGTAGTAATAGTAGTAGTAGTAGTAGCAGTAGTAGTAGTAGTAGTAGTAGTAGTAGTAGTAGTAGTATTAGTAGTAGTAGTAGTAGTAGTAGTAATAGTAGTAGTGGTAGTGGTAGTAGCAGGGAGTAGTAATAGTAGTAGTAGTAATAGTAGTAGTAATAGTAATAGTAATAGTAATAGTAATAGTAATACTAATAATAATAATAGTAGTAGTAGTAGTAGTAGTAGTAGTATATAATTATAATAAGAAACAGGACAATTAGGTATGTATATTTATTGAATAAACATTTACCTGATTTTCGCTTTACACTTAGCGCACAATATCGCCATTTCGTTAAGGTAACAGTGTCAATGGCACCCTCGACACGAGTTACCCTAAACTATGCTGTACAAGTGTTATCTAAAGCTATTCCATCTTCACCTATTTCGCAACTTTCTTCACTTTGTGACTTCGTGATCTTTTGGTATGTCTTTTAACCGATTTTCTTGATTTTCTTCTCTTCGTAGTACTATTCCTTTTTTTCAATTTAAGTAATGCCTTTTGTAATTCTTTGCATGACAGTTCTTTTTTGGTAATTTGTGTACAATTTAAAAATTCTTCTATTGCCAATCGTAATTTCTTATCACAATTGATACCAGGTTTACCATTTTTTCGTTTTACTACGGTACTTCTCCTTTTTGAAATAGCTCTTTTGATACCATTATTATTGTTACGTGTTCTTGAATTAGTAACTATTTTTGGTACTCTTCTATATTGCTTTCTTTTTACTGAACGTCTTTTAGAAGACACTATCTTGTTATAATGACGATTGCTTGTCGATCTTTTACAATATTTGGAGGATCTTCTTGATTTAGATCGTTTTCCGACTACCGAACGTATTTTAGACGCCACTCTCTTATTATGTAGACGTCTAATTGTTAACCTACTTCGCGATTTTGAGGATTTTCTCGCTTTTAACTTTATTTTGATAACAATACGTTTCTTCGAAGATACCCTCTTCTTCTGTTGTCGTTTTATCGATGTACGTTTGACACACAGGCTCTTTCGGGATTTCGGTCTCTTATTTTTAGAAAGCTTCGATACGGCTTTTCTCGACACCGATCTACTTTTCGTAGCCGTTCTACGTCTGATCGTTCCACGTGCCTTCTTGATTGTACGGCCACCTGTCCTATTCTTCATACACTTTTTGGAAACTGCCGTTTTCTTCACCGAGGCCCTCTTATAGATATTCTTCTTCATCGTCCCACGATACTTCAACTTGGGTACTTTGGAATTTCTCTTGCATCGGTTTACCTTAGTGATTGCCATCTTGTTGTCGGGTAGCGGGTTGGTTATTTGTATTGCAGTTTGATAATGTGATTTGTATTAACTTCATTTGTGATGTTGGTGCGTTAGAATAATTAGGCAATCAATTAAGTTACTTTTTTATTTTTATTTAATTAGCAATTTTTAATATTCGAGTAATTTATTTTAAAAATAAATTAAAATGCGAGAAAATTATTGATTCGATTTATTTTTAATCCTATTGAAAATGTAAATATACTACTACTACTACTACTACTACTACTACTACTACTACTACTACTAATACTACTACTACTACTACTACTACTACTACTACTACTACTACTACTACTACTACTACTACTACTACTACTACTACTACTACTACTACTACTACTACTACTACTACTACTACTACTACTACTACTACTACTACTACTACTACTACTACTACTACTACTACTACTACTACTACTACTACTACTACTACTACTATTACTACTACTACTACTACTACTACTACTACTACTACTACTACTACTATTACTACTACTACTACTACTATTACTACTACTACTATTACTACTACTACTACTACTACTACTACTACTACTACTACTACTACTACTACTACTACTACTACTACTACTACTACTACTACTACTACTACTACTACTACTACTACTACTACTACTACTACTACTACTACTACTACTACTACTAATACTACTACTACTACTACTACTACTACTACTACTACTACTACTACTACTACTACTACTACTACTACTACTACTACTACTACTACTACTACTACTACTACTACTACTATTACTACTAATTCTAACAATTGATGTGATCATAATTATATGGTTATCTGATAATCTTCCAACAATTTCATTCCTCAATAAATCACCATATAATCACCATATATTATTCCCTCCTATAAATATGATATATTATAGTTGAATTGGTATAGTATACCGATCAATGGTATAATATTCACTTAAACTTGAATTATGTAAATCAGAAGTCACTATATCTACCATCATGAATAAATCTAATTCTATTGAAAACATCATTAAGCTATACACCTCCATCACTTAGCTTCAAAAATGTCAATTCTCACCTATTCTCTGGGTCTCTATTATTTTATAGTTGGACTACCAATATATCGTATACAACTATCCTATTGTGATATATTGTATATTTAATATATTGAATGTATATTTCCTCCTTTGTCTATATATTTATATATTCTGGACCAGAATATCTGGTATATCGTCTTTGACCTCCATCGTATAGCTGTATATGACCTGATGGATCTGAGTTAATCTGCTACAACCGAGTCTGTATGTTCCCTTCACTTAGCGTTATCTCTAACTTTCACAATAATTCGGTGATCTCAAATACTTATTATTCATCGTGGTGCCCCTCTGAACTAACTACCATCTCTATACAAATTGCCCTTGACGACCGATTGTTATAAATTATAATATTATGTTTTGTTTTATTATTATTATTATTATTTTTATTATTATTATTATTATTATTATTATTATTATTATTATTATTATTATTATTATTATTATTATTATTATTATTATTATTATTATTATTATTATTATTATTATTATTATTATTATTATTATTATTATTATTATTATTATTATTATTATTATTATTATTATTATTATTATTATTATTATTATTATTATTATTATTATTATTATTATTATTATTATTATTAAATGACTTACACATACATTCCCATTATACCCACTGCACCCTCTCTAGAAAATCATAATAGCAGATTTAAATACTTATTAAAGTAGTTTATAAAGAAATTGTAATCAGATTTTCGAATATTCTGATTTAAAATCTGCTTTAATAAACTGATTTAAACGTTTTTAAAACATCTTTCTATTGCTTTAATAAATATAATTATATTATATTACTTATAAGTATTAAAACCTGATATAATTCTGATTTAATAATCTACACATATATGATATATTTTACCAGTAAATAATAATAGCAGATTTAAATACTTTTAAAGCAGTAATAAATTTTGACAGATTTAAATACTTATTAAGACAGATTTAAATATATCTTAAGATATCGGAGATTATTAAATCAGTTTTTAATACTTTATTATTAAATCCGTAGAAATATGTTTTAAAAACGTTTAAATAGGTTGAATTAAAGCAGATTTATAATCAGAATGTTCGAAAATCTGATTAAAATTGCTTTATAAACTTCTTTAATAAGCATTTAAATCTGCTGTTATGGTTTTCTGAGTCCTTAATGTATACTAGTACCTCATATGTCAATAATGTCCCTCCAGTTTCTATTATAACTATATCCACCCTTCATCTGTTATAATCCAACATTAATATCTACTATTTTACAATACATTTAACACATTACAAGCTGTGATAACGTCTCGTAATAATATGTTACGTAATATATATATATTACATAACACCCTACTTTGTTATCGTCGTCATCATCGTGTTGATCACTGACGTAACGGTTGCTAGGTAACGCTATTCTAATAAAGGTGGTAACTTATTTAATTCGCTTATATTCTTAATTATTTGTATCGATAACACGTCATAGCAAAAAGTACTTTTAAAGTTGTCACCATATTTATTTTAATTTAGTATATATGTGTAAATATGACAACATAATATATCTGTTAATTATAGTTGGTAATTAACCAATAATTTAATTTAAAAAAGAACTAAACTACATTTTAAATGAGTGTCTCCTTAATAAACTATTTATTTATAAATATTTGTAATTTATTTAAAATACAGTGTGATACATTTATTTTCCAGATCCATTAATTAATACACGAATGTTACCCCACTACCACCATATCCTAACCCCATTACAACTGTAATTCTGTTAGGTGAACCCCCATAGTACCCAAATAAGATTGAGAGTGCCTGGTGACATTGACCAACACATCCCTATATAAACAATACAAGTATTATTTCAGATAATTCATTTAGAAATATATTTATATCATCAAAAGAAAATCTAGGTGAACGATAAATTAAAAATAACGAGAAATTAATTAAATTATAATTATAACATATATGTAAATAAAAGTCAATAGATAAACCTTCACTATAACCTAAATTAATCTTCTTAAAATTAGAATATTTAAAAAAGATTTATATAAAATACCAACATCACCATATTATCAACACATCTAGGAATATGAAGAAACGAATATGTATATCCCGTTATATCAATGATTACATCAGAATCAAGTTTCAGTGAAACATATTATATCATGATATGTATTATCAATTAAAAAATAATTAATCAAAGTAACATTATCTCTTATTGATCTAATATACATTAACATAATACAAACATTATTGGTATCTCTGACATAAGCTAATTAATTATAATCATTGATAAATATCTATATAATTTGAATTATTTGAATTCTTTATGTCAATAAATTATCAAATGTAGAATTCAATTCTTTCAATTGATCGACGGGAAGTATTAATGGATTCCCAATCAATGCTATCAACACCATTAATAGATACCAATGGGCGTAGTTCATAATCTCTAATAGTATTATTGATAACACAATTATAACAATATATTATATCTGATTTAATTGCATGATAATAAACGTGCTCTCTTTTTACAACTAATTTATCCAGATAGCCACGAATAAAAATATATTTATACGCAGTATCTATTAATTTTAATCTAGATAATATTGCACATTGTAATCTTTTATATATCACGTTTCTATTACAAAAAAAATTATATTTTGTAGACATAATATCATATATAATGAATACCTTATATATACTTAAAATATATAATATAATAGTACACAATATAACGTAGTACATTTATTAATAATAATTTTAAATATCTGGAGAACCGTTAATTAATTAATCAATTTTAAATAATTTAATAAGTAATTCAGTATTCTGATTTACCCATTTAATACGAATTTGGACCTATAAATAGGAGCCACTTAACCTCGTCAAGGTATCGTATACAAAGTGGATTTTAACTCGGATGTGCCATGTGAGTATTACAGGAATTTCAACCTCAAAGTTTTATATTATACATTATGTGCGCGTTTTTCATTGAATTAGAGAGAGATCTTGTGGCTAGCCGGTATACTAGTATAAAAAAGATGTTACGTTCTTAGTTATATTCATCTAATACAAATATATTTGTAATATACTACATACCTATCTGATATATATATATCTAAAAATAGAGTTTCACTTATACGATATGACTTATACAATGGAGGTTAAATTCTACCGAGGATAAAGAGGAATTGGTGGGCTATCTTATATATGCATTTCTTTTCCCTGTATTTGCCTTATTTGCCTTATCGATCCTTTATCATAAATCACTTCATAGTATTTCTTTATAAACAATATATTTCGTATTTCCTTTTTCCCAATAATGTCGAAGATCATTGTTAAATTAACAGTTAAATTTTCAAATCGGCAATTAGGCATTTTATCTATTATTCAGTTTCGATTACTAATGTATCTGAAGTAAATCTGAATTTTATTATATATATATATATAATATAATAATATATAATAAATGTTTGATATTTTATAATAGTAAAAGTAGAATATGGGAGGTATAAGTTTTTAATTGAATCATTAGTAGAATAGTATAGTCTACATAATTTGATTACTAATATACAATATAAAATATTATATATATATATATATATATATATAGATATATTAAATATATACATTTATTTCTAAATTAGGATCTGGAATTTCAACCAAATATATATATTAAATATATATATAAATATTGGACTTATAGTGTAGCATTAAATAGTAGATCATAATTAAATAATTAAAAATAAACTTATAATATATATATATATATATATATTATATTGTGAGATTGTATTATAAAATACTCAACATTATATATATATATATATATATATTACGAAGAACACAGTAAGCATTTCTTAATGTAAGTATTAACGTGAGTTCTCAATAGGATTTGGCAAATGTGTCAAACTTTCAGAAATGGAGAAAATGTAGATTACATATACGAAGATCGTAATAGGTATATATATATATATATATATATACAATTTATATATATATAATATGATTATTTATTATACATATATAATATATATATATATATATATATATATATATATATATATATATATATATATGTATAATAAATAATCATATTATATATATAAATTGTATATGATTATTTAAATATATTAACATTACATATAATCAGAATAGAAATACAATTATATATTTAAGTGAGTCACTCGAATTTGTAATTATCACGTGATATAATCACGCTGTAAACGTGATCTTTAGGTGACGTTACACTAGCGAATAATCGCGGCGGTTTTTTTAGATTAAACATATTAGATATTTGCGAATATTCGCAAATGCGGTTTTTCGCGCGATTATTCGCCAGTGTGGCATCAACTTAAAATAGAATTATTAGAAGTATGTTTAGTTAGAGCGACAGGTATTCATCACAAAGAGAACAATAGAATTCAATACAACATTAGAACATATGACTTCCGACACAATGAGGAAAATTACTGCATACATGCGATATATAATAGAAAAAAGAAAACAGTTGCGACGATAGCGTCACGCTGCGGATACAAATTAAATGAAAACATCCGGTAATAATGATGAAGGAAGAAACAAAATATTAAACAAAGTTTTGCGAATAAAACTATAATGAAGTGGATAATGTAGATATATATTTATATTTAATTATAGGTATTTGTACTTGCGAACAATAGCGAGATAATATATATACACTATTGTATGACTCATATATGATGATGTGATAACTATATATTATTAGATATTATATATCCGGTATCGCACTTAATATAGTGATATTGTGTGATGATGATTGTTCACAAGTAGGTACTTGTACAAACGATTAACAGAAGCCACTAATGGATGCGGCAGATCTAAGCACCCGCAACAGTAGAGCTACTACTGGTACAACTAGCTCAGTAAACATCACCGGTAAACGGTAATCCTATCATCGGGAACACAGCATTAACGTCAGTTCTCAATAGGATTCTGGCTACCTCGATAGAAAAGCTGACGGAAATTGCGGAAAAAATGAGAATTGAGAAGATCGTAGTGGGGTTCACTGTAGTATATTGTTAATAAAGCTATAGCTTATATCTCATGTTATGTCATGTATCCACTATTTAATATAATATAGTATATACAATATTTTAAAACATATACAATGAGATATGTATACATATTATATAATGGTATTAATTCATCAATAGGTCATTTTATAAATATTTTATTTATAAGATATAAAATAAATAATTAAATAATTAACTAATATTATACTATTATTAAGTACATAGTAATTAATAGTATTAAGTATATTTTAATTAATGGTATTAATTATTATATATAAATATATTATATTAAATACATGTGTATTACACATATAGTAATATATAACTCTCGATTCGATGGAGTAACATTATAGTTCAAACAATTACTTTACAATAAATTTATATTATAAAAATCAATTATTATAATATAATTATATATTATATTTTATAATATCTAAATATATTAGATTATTTTAAGGATATAAGCGCCACTCATTTTATCATTAAAACGATTGCAGAACGAGTGGCGCCCCCATGAATTTAGTTTATAGAATATCTTTATGAGTAAATATATAAATAAATATAAATATATATATATATATATATTTATATATATATATATATATATATATATATTGCTATATAAATTAATATAAAATTAATAAGTATTCAATTAAGAATAGATAAGATATATTTAAATGTGTATTTACATAATATATTAATATATATATATATATATATATATTAATATAAATATAAAATAAGTATATATTTTAATGAATATATAGTTATGTTATATGATATATGTTATGAGTGATTATTAAAATATTAAATTTAATATTTTAATAATCACTCATAACATATATCATATAACATAACTATATATTTATTAAAATATATACTTATTTTAGATAATACATATAATATACGATGGATTACATCATAATTATACAAATAGAATATAACTGTGGTAAGGTTACGAAGAGTAAGCTCAACAATGGAGGAATCTCCTCGTCTAGTTCGATGTACGCCGAGCATCCTATAGGATGCTCCTATATATAGGAGTTGTAATCCTATGGGGTTTATACACAGAACAACGCATACAGGCTATGGTAAGAAGCTGGAATATTGTTGTAAAAGAAAGCGAATCAAACCGATAACTCAAGTTGAATGATAATGAGTATTAAACTAAGTTTAGCTAACAATGCAATACAGATGTATACACTCAGAACAAATAAGCCGAAAGCTAGTGATCAACGAGGATGACTAGCTTTATGAGTTAAAATATCTATAAGCTAATCTCAAATATGTAATGTTATATATATGTTATGTATATTTTATAGTATAATACAATTATGTATTTGATGACTAGCTTACATAGCAATATACGGCAAGCTAGTAATATATTTTGTAAGTATACAATTTTATAAATTGTAAACTTATAATATATATATTATGAGGTTATAATTTATAAAAATTATGTATTATATAATAAAATAATATATTATGAGTAGTTATCGAGCAGTTTGAGCTGACAGATATGGTGATGACGCATATTACTTCAAAATAGTTCAAGGTCAATTACACAATCGTTAAATCTGTATATGCCATAATAGCAAGAAGTAGGAGACATTGAAGATATACGATGCTGATGAAGCGATAGTATACTATATACAGTGTTACACATTACTGAAGGAATCGAATCTATCGATGCTTATATATACACCCATATATATAAGTATATATAAGCATCAATAGATTCGATTCCTTCGGTAATGTGTATATATATATATATCGGCTATACCCGTGAATCATATACATGCAATGTTAACACACATCGATACATGATGTACACTTATAACATGTGAACACGTGCAAGCTACACGAGAAGGAGTTCCTACAGATAGGGGAGACGATACCGTAGTCTTTTTACGTGCGTGTATGCAACACTGCAGTGTATATTATCATATCTATGATTTATAAATAAGTATACATACATACTTATATAATAAACATATACACTATTTATAGATAATACATGTTATACAAAGTGACGTGTACAACATTTCTTGAATAAATATAGATACTAGTCTAAATTGAAAATGTTATAAAGTTTATCTTGTAAATAAATTGTCAACAATGTTATGGAATATAACAAATATCTCTCATATTATATCAAATATAAACAAATCCGCTATGATGAAACTATACTATGGTAATACAACATGTGTGTTTTATTGTTTTTGTATTTAATTTACTATAGTTTATAAATACATATGTGTAGAAATATTAGGTCATAGTTATTTATTAAACTCATATATAGATAAGTTATATGCTATAGCATGCATTTAAAATGATTTAAAATCATTTTTAATAAACCTAATTAATCGTCTGTTGCTTTATTTAATATGTTACTATTATGTGATCTTGTAGATACTGAAATTGAATCGATGTGTAAATAGAGCTAGAGAATAGAGTGTTAAATAAGGTATCTGACATGTATAACGTGTAAATCTCATGTCAATCTCAACTCATTTAAATCTCCATTAAAAACATACTTATTTACTATTGCATTTCCCTGATCACTATTTACAACTTTATTTACTATTTATATAAATGTTGAATACTTTCTGTATTCCTATTGTTCGTTATTATTAGTTATATTATTTTCGTTTATGTTCCGTTATATTGTTTTTTGTTTTTACTTTAGACGCTTGGTTGTTATGGCACAAAGAGTCTTTTAAATAAATTAAATGAAATTAAATTAAAATCTAAATTTATCTGACCAAGATGGTGTATTATAATTATAAAATATTATATTTGTCATAATAATCATTTATATGATGTATATATCAAGTATATTTACTTATATATCTCTAGCTCTATGGGGCATAGGTATTAATATATAACGTTGGTGACTAAAACAGGGAAAAATCGTTGCTAAAAGAGCTACAACTAACGAGCTTCGTTAAGATCAATGTGTTATATTTATAAATCATGGAAAATAATTAAAATATCAAAACCCATATTAATAATATGTATTGCACGAAACAAACATATATAGGGGAAAGTAACCGAATACGGACAGTGCCCGAATAGGGACACTCTCGGTATCTCAGAAACCATAAATCCTACAAAAAATTTTTAATGAATAAAATATTCATAATTATATATATAGTCTAAAAAGTATTTTTTATTTTTTAATTATTCAAAATATTGCGGATATATCCAATAAACTGATTTTTTTATTACGTTTTTAAATTTATAAAAAACAATTTCAACTTAAAACCTTCTCAAAAATATACAAATGTATCGATATAAAATATAACATTATATTATTAAAAAATAAAGCATTCTAAAATTATTTATATAAATTCTATATTTGTTATCAAATATTCATTAATATTCCTATAAGTGCCTAATACGGCCATTCTAGATGTTTTAATGCGGACACCCTATAACTAATCAGCGCACAGCGTATGAACTTTTCTGATTTTCATAACAATCTCGTGCATTATAATATTAATACCACCAATAATGTGTACCGAATACGGAACCCCCGTTATCTATGGAACTAAAAGATTAAATAAAATTTTAAAATCACAATAATATCTATACTCATATAATATTAATACATTTTAATTTTTGAATACAAATAATGAGTCATAAAATGTCAAGATCATTTATTGTTAAAGTGTGCGTATTAGGCTACTTTCCCCTATGTTAATTATTTATATAGAATAACTTACTAACAATTATATAAATATTGTCTGTAAAATAATATAATTTTTATATTTTTGATGCCTATTTATTTGATTTATATTTTAATATTTGGTCAAAAATATATGGCTTATATTTATTTCCCTTATCCGCATTGGCTTATGCTGCCAGGTACCACTCTATTCTTTCTAGCTATATGGATGTGTATGAGATATTTTATAAGTTGTGATATCCTATTATTTGTAAATTACATTTACATAGTTTACATTGACGCCTAACATTTATTGAATACTAAAGTAATAACTGTGATATTATTCAACTTTATTTTAAATAGTATTATAAGAATAATACATTAATTCCACTCGAGCCAATACATTGAAATGATTTAGGTATTTAGACATTCTAATTCCTCACCATTATTCTCTTAACATCTTACTATTATTATATATTATATTTAACTAATTTGTATGCATATATTTTTTAATAAAATTTGTATTTAACAAACTTGATTTATGAAAATATTTCACTTAAAATATGATCATATATATATATCATATTATATCTATTATATTATTAAATATAAATATTTATATTTTATGAGATATTATAATTAATAGATATAATAAATATTCAACTAACAGTTTATCGTAAGTCTCGCTTCCAAGAATGACAGGTGGAATACATATCTATGCCGTCGGCGTCGTTGTTGTTGTTGTTGTTGTTGTTGTTGTTGTTGATGTAGTTGATCTCATGTCATTACGTAATCGGTTCGTTAGAGGTCGTGCAGAATTAACTTGTATCTGTACAGTAAAAGTTGGTTATTTCATAGGTAAGTGAGGGGCTATGGGAGGTGGAATGGGAGGGGCAATGGGCGTGGTTTCGTGTTGATGATAAGCGTCAACAGATATATTCACAGTATTAGTTGTGATACATCCGGTTATTGTAGTTTTGCGCGGTAAAGGTCGAATTTGGTTGTCTGCGTGTGTTCGTCATGGATCTCACCGGATATGGGAGATGGCATTCTGTAGGAACTGTAAGGGGGCGTGTCATGTCTAGTGTGGGGTGTTTTAAAATAGCGTTATAATATACGTAATATTGAAGTTTAAGCGATTAATATAATAAGTTATATGGGAGGTGATACGTTTATGTATGTGTGTGTAAGTATATATATATATATGTGTGTGTGTGTTTGTGTGTGGATGTATGTATATATATGTGTGTGTTTGTGTGTGGATGTATGTATATATATATATATATATATATATATATATATATATGTGTGTGTGTGTTTTTGTGTGGACGTATGTATATATATATATATATAATAAATTATAATACAATATATTGATTGATAATTTATTTAAGAAAATATATAGTTTAAATATATAATCGAATGTATAAAGTACTAATATTTGCTAACTATAACATTATGGAACGTTATAGAAATACACAAAAAATAATTATATATATATAAGAATATTATTATATATATATAATATATATATTATATATATAATATATGTATACATATATTATTGAATATAATATAACATTATAAATACCTATACACGTTTGGTTTCGTGTTTGTCAGCAAGTAGTTCGTTGTGATCTTCTGTTAGATTTGAATAGGACTTACACCACCTAACGATAATAGATATAACATTAATTTGTTATAATAATAGTTATTATCTCCTTTAATAGAGATAATTGTGATGTTTACACAAATAAACAATTTAATAATAACCGACTATTTTAAATTAACTTACAAATTTCTTTTGTATATTGTTATGTAAACAAACAATTATTAAATAATTAAATTTCTCTAGAATTCTAAAATTTTACAAATTATAAATAATATAATAATTAGTTTACTATTAAATATGATCAATTACTTTAGTAATGGAACGCATTCCACACACACACACACACACACATACACACACACACACACATATATATATAGTATACAACATATAGTTGCTTCGCGTAGGATATAATAACGTCATAAAAGGGGGTATGGGGGTACATGTCCAAATATCCCCCACTTCTATAAGTTATAAGCTATTATTATTCTTTATAATATCATTATATCCAACATTGATTTGTATTGTACAACCCAATACAAGTCAATCATATTAAGCACTATAAAAGTGATATTATATATAAATCTATAGATGTATCACCATGGAAAAGTATATGGTAATAATTATAATTGATGAGACTGAGATATCCCCCCCACTTGTAATCACCTTGTGACGCCCCTAGTATTAGTAGTAGTAGTAGTAGTATTAGTAGTAGTAGTAGTAGTAGTAGTAGTAGTAGTAGTAGTAGTAGTAGTAGTAGTAGTAGTAGTAGTAGGTAATAATATAAATACCTAGTATATAATAATAATAAGAAACACGACAATTGGGTACTTATATTTATTGAATAAACATTTACCTAATTTTTGCTTTACACTTAGCGCACAATATCACCATTTCGTTAGGGTAACAGTGTCGATGGCAACCTCGACACGAGTTACCCTAAACTATGCTGTACAAGTGAATCTAAAGCTATTCCTTCTTCACCTATTTCGCAACTTTCTTCACTTTGTTACTTCGTGATCTTTTGGTATGTCTTTTAACCGATTTTCTTGATTTTCTTCTCTTCGTAGTACTATTTCTTTTTTTCAATTTAAGCAATGATTTTTGTAAATCTTTGTATGACAGTTCTTTTTCGGTAATTTGTGTACACTTTAAAAATTCTTCTATTGCCAATCGTAATTTCTTATCACATTTACTACCGAGCTTACCATTATTTCGTTTTACTATGGCATTTCTCCTTTTTGAAATAGCTCTTTTGATACCATTATTATTGTTACGTGTTCTTGAATTACTAACTATTTTTGGTACTCTTCTATATTGCTTTCTTTTTACTGAACGTCTTTTAGAAGACACTATCTTCTTATAATGACGATTACTTATCGATCTTTTACAATATTTTGAGGATCTTCTTGATTTAGAACGTATTTTAGACGCCACTCTCTTATTCTGTAGACGTCTAATTGTTAACCTACTTCGCGATTTTGTAGATTTTCTTGCTTTCGATTGCTTCCTGAATAATGAACGTCTTTTAGACGCCACTCTCTTCTTAATTTGAAGATTTCTTGACGATCTTTTACAAGATTTTGAGGATTTTCTTGATTTAGATTGATGTCTGATAACTGAACTTCCCTTAGACGATACTATCTTCTTCTGTACACGTCTAATCGATGACTTGCTTCGAGATTTTGAGGATTTTCTTGCTTTTAACTTTCTTTTGATAATAATACGTTTCTTCGAAGATACCCACTTCTTCTGTTGTAGTTTCATCGATGTACGTTTGACACACAGGCTCTTTCGGGATTTCGGTCTCTTATTTTTAGAAAGCTTCGATACGGCTTTTCTCGGCACCGATCTACTTTTCGTAGCCTTTCTACGTCTGATCGTTCCACATGCCTTCTTGATTGTACGGCCACCTGTCCTATTCTTCATACACTTCTTGGAAACTGCCGTTTTCTTCACCGTGGCCCTCTTATAGATATTCTTCTTCATCGTCCCACGATACTTCAACTTGGGAACTTTGGAATTTCTCTTGCATCGGTTTACGTTAGTGATTGCCATCTTGTTGTCGGGTAACGGGTTGGTTATTTGTATTGCGGTTTGATAATGTGATTTGATTATTAATTTCATTTGTGATGTTGGTGCGTTAGAATAATTAGGCAATCAATTAAGTTACTTTTATTTAATTAGCTATTTATAATATTCGAGTATTTTATTTAAAAAATAAATTAAAATGCGATAAAATTATTGATTCGATTTATTTTTAATCCTATTGAAAATATAAATATACTACTACTACTACTACTACTACTACTACTACTACTACTACTACTACTACTACTACTACTACTACTACTACTACTACTACTACTACTACTACTACTACTACTACTACTACTACTACTACTACTACTACTACTACTACTACTACTACTACTACTACTACTACTACTACTACTACTACTACTACTACTACTACTACTACTACTACTACTACTACTACTACTACTACTACTACTACTACTACTACTACTACTACTACTACTACTACTACTACTACTACTACTACTACTACTACTACTACTACTACTACTACTACTACTACTACTACTACTAACACTACTACTACTACTACTACTACTACTACTATATAATAATTATAATAATACATTTGAACTACGTCAAACTAAGAACTCAAAAATAGATTGGTCCTGTAATCCCATAAATATTACAGAATATGATTTCAAAACATGGAAGACTTCTTATGAAGTATATATACAGACCAAACATAATACAAATAAAATTGACTTAGTCAATGACCAACACACACAATGACATATAACCACCCATGACAACCACATCAGATCAATATCCTCGACCTTCACCATTCCTACCAGTATCATTCACCAATCTCATTCATCCTCACTACACATCATAAACCAACCCTGTCCCTTACCTACCATCTCCAATATAAATATGTCCTCTGCACCATATAAAAGTCCACACTTATCCAATATTAAGGCTGCAACACTTAATGTTTGCTCTATCAGAAATAAAGCTGATCTTATAATCGAATTATTTACTGATCTTAACTTAGATATTATGTGTATTACAGAAACATGGCTTAATCTTAATGATACCCCCATAATTGCCACATTAAACACAAATATATTAAGCTTCGTTCACCTTCCAATACCTAGTTCCCACTTTGGTGGAGGATTAGGTGTATTATATAACAAGTGTATTACGCTAATAAGCTATAAAGACCTTTCTCTTGAACATTCCGAGGCTTTTTCATGCACATTTCATCCCAATAACTCACTTCCACTTACAATAATAACCATTTACCGACCACCGCATCAATCTATTCCTCATTTTATTGAAGAACTCGATACTCTACTTTACGCATTAACTCCTAAAACAATTCTAACCGGTGATTTTAATATTCCTATCACCTCTACTTCACATAATTCTCGACATATCTACGATATACTTGAATAACACAATTTGTCCCAAAAAGTCACTACCCCTACACATACAGCAAACAATATTCTTGATCTTGTTATATCAAATAAATCATCTGATATAATTTCCAACACTGTAACTCATAACCTTATAACTGACCACTACATTGTCCTTTTTAATATCCATGTCCCTAAGCCAACCCGCCTATCAAAAACTATTAAAATTAGAAATATTGCTAAAATTGATATTTCAAAATTTATGGGAGACTTTATTAATAATATTTACATTTGTGGTAACAACAAAACTTTATCCCATTTTGACTATATTCTTTCCTCTACTCTTGATGTTCATGCATCTATTAAACAAAAGACGATTATAGTACGTGATAACTCAAAATGGTTTAATAATAATCTTGTCACTGAAAAACGAAAACTACGAAAAGCCGAAAAATGCTGGCGTAGATCTAAATCTACTACCGACTTTAACATATTTTTACTATGCAGACAGCAATATCGTAGTTTACTCAAAACAACGAAAGAAAATTATTATACTGATCTACTTACTAACGCAGGAAAAGACTATAAGAAAATATTTAAAATATCCAATACACTACTAGGACGCCTTAATCGACGTATTCTTCCAGATACTTCTATATTAGATAATATTAATAACTTTGATATATTCTTTACCGCTAAAGTAAATGACATTATTACATCTCTTCCCTCCCCTTTATCATATGTACCAACCATCCCTCCATATTCTCTTTCATTACTGAACCTTCCATCTACTTCGCTGGTTGAGAAGCTTCTCCTGTCTGTGAAATCAACATGTTACCTTGACCCCATTCCTGTCACCCTCTTACATAAGCTGATACCTTATATTGTTATGTACTATAAGGAAATAATCGAAGAATCAATCATATCTGGCTCAGTACCTTCGTGTATGAAGTTAGCTAATGTTACTCCTACTATTAAAAAACCTGACTTGGATAAATCACTGCTCGCGAGCTACCGGCCGATATCACATCTCTCGTATATTTCTAAAGTACTTGAAAGAGTTGTAGCTATTTAACTTAATGACTATATACTCAGTAACAAAATCCTCAATAAATTTCAGAGTGCTTATACTAAAAAGAAAAATACCGAAACAGCTCTTGTCTATATTATTAATTCCCTTCAGCGTGCATCCTTTAATAAACATAGCTCTGTGATCATACAATTAGATCTTTCAGCAGCATTCGATACCTTAGATCATAGCACTTTAATGTTAAGACTTCAGTCTATAGGTATAAATGGATCCGCTCTTGAATTGTTCAAATCATATCTTCAAAATAGATCTTTTTCTATTCAGATTGATTCTCTGACATTCACACCTCGGTCAATCCATCATGGTGTACCGCAGGGATCTGTTCTCGGACCAATACTCTTCAATATATATATGATCCCAATATTTGATATTTTTAATAAATATCCAAATATTGGCTACCATTCCTATGCAGATGACCTACAAGTATATATGATTTAAAAGACCCTACTAAAGATATACCTATACTCAACAACTGCCTTGAGGATATACGAACATGGCTAAACTCAAACTCTCTCTCACTGAATAGCTCAAAAACCATTGCACTCCATATTTCTTTATCAAATAAGTCCACTATTCCAAATATATATATTGGTAATGATTGTATACCTTACTCCAGATCAGCCCGTAATCTAGGAATTATATTAGACACCACATTATCATTTACACATCAGATCTCCAATATAATTAAATCAGTAAATTTTATATTATACACTATAAAAATTATTAGACCTTCAATATCCACTGAAATTGCTAAACTACTTATAACATCTCTTATTCTACCTAAATTAGATTACTGTAATTCGATTATTAATGGTATACCGGATTATTTACTACATAAACTACAACTTTTGCAAAATTCAGCAGTCAGACTCATATACAATATAAATAAATTCTCTAGAACACACATATCACCTTACATGAAAATATTACACTGGCTCCCAATTAAATACAGAATAATATATAAAATATGTATGCTAACCCATCATGCCACTCATCACATCCAACCTGACTACTTACATACTCTACTTACTCCCTATACATCATCACGCCCAATACGACTTTGCCTCAAGTATACTCTAGTCATACCAGATTTGCGTAATGTATCCATAAAACAAAAGAGAGCCTTCTCAATCTCTGCACTTATAGCATGGAATAGACTTCCTTATAACATTCGTTCTATTCAATCAACCACGTTATTCAAAAATAAGCTTAAGACATATATTTTCTCTTTGGCTTATCCTAATAACAACTAGTCAACATTTAATGCACGGCCGAAAATTTCTGATGAAGTTGATGGCAGTGCCTAAAACATTAGGTTACAGGTTACAGGTTACTACTATTACTACTACTACTACTACTACTACTACTACTACTACTACTACTACTACTACTACTACTACTATCAATCAATCAAATCAATCAAAACGATTTATTTAAACACTGCAAATAACACACCAGGCGTTCTCAAGAGTGTAACAAAGCAAACAAACAAAAATAACATAATTGAATATAAACAAAATAATAATTAATATTATTATAAACTGTACATTGCAAAATGCAATATTGGTTATTAATATATAAAAAAAACCATATGATATAATGTCATATGGAAAATAAAACATATCAATAACATACATAACATAAATAACGTAAAAATAATAAATTAAGACTTTACAATATTGAATAAATAACGTTTTAAATTAAATTTAAAGGTATCGTGATTAGGAATCATTCTTATTTCCAAGGGAAGAGAATTCCATAGTGGCGGCGCATAGTATTGAAAGGCTCTCTTGGAAGTTACTGTTTTCACTGATTTCTTGACTTGTAAGCAGTATACATCATTAGATGATCGAAGTTCACGACAGATAGGCACTTTAACTGATAGGCAAGTTCTAATATATGAAGGACCTGCAGTGAGTGATTTGTGAATTATACATAGAATTCTATATTTGCTTCTATTAATATTGTTGAGAATATTAAGATTATGTTGACGCAATGTAACACTCGAGTGATCAAATAAAGGTTGTTGATAGATTAATCGTACTGCCGAATGATCAATTCTATAGATACATTTATTCAATTTTTTGGATAGACCTAAATATATCGAATTACAATAATTAGTCGACGAAAATACCATTGCTTTAATTAGCATCGTAGTGAGGTCTTTGCTAATGAACTTTCTTATATAGCGTATATTATATAAATGAAAATAACTACTACTACTACTACTACTACTACTACTACTACTACTACTACTACTACTACTACTACTACTACTACTACTACTACTACTACTACTACTACTACTACTACTACTACTACTACTACTACTACTACTACTACTACTACTACTACTACTATTACTATTACTATTACTACTACTACTATTACTACTAATTCTAACAATTGATGTGATCATAATTATATGGTTATCTGATAATCTTCCAACAATTTCATTCCTCACTAAATCACCATATAATTATTCCCTCCTATAAATATGATATATTATAGTTGAATTGGTATAGTATACCGATCAAAGGTATAATATTAACTTAAACTTGAATTATGTAAATCAGAAGTCACTATATCTACCATCATGAATAAATCTAATTCTATTGAAAACATCATTAAACTATACACCTCCATCACTTAGCTTCAAAAATGTAAATTCTCACCTATTCCCTGGGTCTCTATTCTTTCATAGTTCGACTACCTACGACTATCCTATGGTGATATATGTTATACTTATTATATTGAATGTATCTTTCCTCCTATTTCCATATATTTATATATTCTTGACCAGAATATCTGGTATATCGTCGTTGACCTCCATCGTATAGGTGTATATATCCTAGCTGTATATGTCCTGATGGATCTGAGTAAATCTGCTACAACCGAGTCTGTCCCCTTCACTTGGCGTTATCTCTAACTTTCATTATTATTCGGTGCTCTAAAATACTTACTATTCATCGTGGTGCCCCTCTGAACTAACTACCATCTCTATATAAATTACCCTTGACGACCGATTGTTATAAATTATAATATTATATCTTGTTTTATTATATTATTATTATTATTAAATTGCTTCAGTTTGCCTTCCCATTGTATACCCACTGAACTCTACCTACTGTATACGAGTACCTAAAATGTCAATCATGTCCCTCCAGTTTCTATTATAACTGTATCCATCCTTTATCTGCTATAATCCAACATTAATATCTACTATTTTACAGTACATTTAACACTGTACAAGCTATGATAGCGTCTCGTAATAATATGTTACGTAATATATATATATCTATTACATAACACCCTACTTTGTTATCGTCGTCATCATCGTGTTGATCACTGACGTAACGGTTGCTAGGTAACGCTCTTCTAATAAAGGTGGTAACTTATTTAATTTGCTTATAGGTACCTATTCTTAATTATTTGTATCGATAACACGTCATAGCAAAAAGTACTTTTAAAGTTATCCGCATTATTTATTATAATTTAGTATATATGTGTAAATATGACAAAATAATATATCTGTTAATTAGAGTTGGTAATTAACCAATAATTTAATTAAAAAAAGAACTAAACTACATTTTAAATAAGTGTCTCCTTAATAAAGTATTTATTTATAAATATTTGTAATTTATTTAAAAATACAGTGTGATACATTTATTTTCCAGATCCATTTATTAATACACGAATGTAACCCCACTACCACCATATCCTAACCCCATTACAACTGTAATGCTGTTAGGTGAACCCCCATAGTACCCGAATATGATTGAGAGTGCCTGGTGAACTTGACCCAACCATACCTATGTAAACAATACAAGTATTATTTCAGATAATTCATTTAGAAATATATCTATATCATCAAAAGAAAATCTAGGTGAACGATAAATTAAAAATAATGAGAAATTAATTAAATTATAATTATAACATATATGTAAATAAAAGTCAATAGATAAACCTTCACTATAACCTAAATTAATCTTCTTAAAATTAGAATAAAAAAGATTTAAACAAAATACCAACATCACCATATTATCAAAACATATAGATATATGAAGAAACGAATATGTATCTCCCGTTGTATCACTGATTACATCAGAATCAATTCACCTAACCAAGTTTCAGTGAAACATATTATATCAGGAAATGTATTATTAATTAAAATAGAATTAATCAAAGTGACATTATCTCTTATTGATCTAATATGCATTAACATAATACAAACATTATTGGTATCTCTGACATAAGCTAATTGATTATAATCATTGATAATATTATTTGAATTATTTGAATTCTTCATGTCAATAAATGTATCAAATGAATAATTTAATTATTTCAATTGATCGACGGGAGGTATTAATGGATTAAATTCCCAACCAATGTTATCAACATCATTACGTTAATAGATAGGGCCTACCAATGGGCGTAGTTCATAATCTATAATATTATTATTGATAACACAATTATAACAATATATTATATCTGATTTAATTGCATGATAATAAACGTGCTCTCTTTTTACAACTAATTTATCCAGATAGCCACGAATACAAATATATTTATACGCAGTATCTATTAATTTTAATCTAGATAATATTGCACATTGTAATCTTTTATATATCACGTTTCTATTAAAAAAAAATTATATTTTGTAGACATAATATCATATATAATGAATACCTTATATATACTTAAAATATATAATATAATAGTACACAATATAACGTAGTACATTTATTAATAATAATTTTAAATATCTGGAGAACCGTTAATTAATTAATCAATTTTAAATAATTTAATAAGTAATTCAGTATTCTGATTTACCCATTTAATACGAATTTGGACCTATA
Organism: Osedax fenrisi; assembly: GCA_964019155.1. NCBI lineage: Eukaryota > Metazoa > Annelida > Polychaeta > Sabellida > Siboglinidae > Osedax > Osedax fenrisi. The sequence goes on from OZ025239.1 coordinate 109,836,537, forward strand.
AATAGGAGCCACTTAACCTCGTCAAGGTATCGTATACAAAGTGGATTTTAACTCGGATGTGCCATGTGAGTATTACAGGAATTTCAACCTCAAAGTTTTATATTATACATTATGTGCGCGTTTTTCATTGAATTAGAGAGAGATCTTGTGGCTAGCCGGTATACTAGTATAAAAAAGCTTTTACGTTCTTAGTTATATTCATCTAATACAAATATATTTGTAATATACTACAGACCTATCTGATATATATATATAGGAATAGAGTTTCACTTATACGATATGACTCATACAATGGAGGTATCGTAGTATTGTCAAGTATTTGTATAGATTCAACTTAATTCTACCGAGGATAAAGAGGAATTGGTGGGCTATCTTATATCTGCATTTCTTTTCCCTGTTATTTGCCTTATTTGCCGTATCGATCCTTTATCATAAATCACTTCACAGTATTTCTTTATAAACAATATATTTCGTATTTCCTTTTTCCCAATAATGTCGAAGATCTTTGTTAAATTAATAGTTAAATTTTCAAATCGGCAATTAGGCATTTTATCTACTATTCAGTTTCGATTACTAATGTATCTGAAGTAAATATGAATTTTATTATATATATATAATATAATAATATATAGATTAATAAATGTTTAATATTTTATAATAGTAAAAGTAGAATATAGGAGGTATAAGTTCATAATTGAATCATTAATAGAATACTATAGTCTACATAATTTGATTACTAATATAAAATATAAAATATTATATATATATATATATATATATATATATTACAAGGAAGTTCCTTGAAGGTTCACAGTAAGTTCACAGTAAGCATTTCTTAATGTAAGTATTAACGTGAGTTCTCAATAGGATTTGGCAAACGTGTCAAACTTTCAGAAATGGAGAAAATGTAGATTACATATACGAAGATCGTAATAGGTATATATATATGTATATATATATATATATATATATATATATATACATATATATATATATATATATACATATATATATAATAAATAATCATCTTATATATATATAAATTGTATATGATTATTTAAATATATTAACTTTACATATAATCAGAATAGAAATACAATTATATATTTACGTGAATCACTCGGATTTGTAATTATCACGTGATATAATCACGCTGTAAACGTGATCTTTAGGTGACGTTACACTAGCGAATAATCGCGGCGGTTTTTATAGATTAAACATATTAGATATTTGCGAATATTCGCAAATGCGGTTTTTCGCGCGATTATTCGCCAGTGTGGCCTCAACTTAAAAGATAATTATTAGAAGTATGTTTAGTTAGAGCGACAGGTATTCATCACGAAGAGAACGATAGAATTCAATACAACATTAGAACACATTACTTCCGACACAATGAGGACAATTACTGCATACATGCGATATATAATAGAACAAAGAAAACAGTTGCGACAATAGCGTCACGCTGCGGATACAAATTAAATGAAAACATCCGGTAATAAGGATGAAGGAACAAACAAAGTACGAAACAAAGTTTTGCGAATAAAACTATAATGAAGTGGATAATGTAGATATATATTTATATTTAATTATAGGTATTTGTACTAGCGAACAATAGAGAGATAATATATATATACACTATTGTATGACTCATATATAATGATGTGATAACTATATATTATTAGATATTATATATCGGGTATCGCACTTAATAAAGTGATATTGTGTGATGATGATTGTTCACAAGTAGGTACGTGTACAAACGATTAACAGAAGCCACTAATGGATGCGGCAGATCTAAGCACCCGCAACAGTAGAGCTATTACTGGTACAACTAGCTCAGTAAACATCACCGGTAAACGGTAATCCTATCATCGGGAACACAGCATTAACGTCAGTTCTCAATAGGATTCTGGCTACCTCGATAGAAAAACTGACGGAAATTGCGGAAAAAATGAGAATTGAGAAGATCGTAGTGGGGTTCACTGTAGCTTATTGTTAATAAAGCTATAGCTTATATCTCATGTTATGTCATGTGTATGATATGTAATATAATATAGTATATACAATATTTTAAAACATATACAATGAGATATGTATACATATTATATAATGGTATTAATTCATCAATAGGTCATTTTAAAAATATTTTATTTTATAAGATATAAAATAAATAATAATTAATTAAGTAATATAGTACTATTATTAATTACTATAGTAATTAATTATATTAAGTATATTGTAATTAATGGTATTAATAATTATATATAAATATATTATATTAAATACATGTGTATTACACATATATTAATATATATAACTCTCGATTCTATGGAGTAATATAGTTCAAACAATTACTTTACAATAAATTTATATTATAAAAATCAATTATTATAATATAGTTATATATTATATTTTATAATATCTAAATTTATTAGATTATTTCAAGGATATAAGCGCCACTCGTTTTATCATTAAAACGATTGCAGAACGAGTGGCGCCCCCATGAATTTAGTTTATAGAATATATTTATGAGTAAATATAAATAAATAAATATAAATATATATATATATATATATATTAATATATAAATTAATATAAAATTAATAAGTATTCAATTATGAATAGATAAGCTACATTTAAATATATATATATATATATATATATATATATATATATATATATATAATAACATAACTATATATTCATTAAAATATATACTTATTTTAGATACATATAATATACGATGGATTACATCATAATTATACAAATAGAATATAACTGTGGTAAGGTTACGAAGAGTAAGCTCAACAATGGAGGAATCTCCTCGTCTAGTTCGATGTACGCCGAGCATCCTATAGGAGTTGTAATCCTATGGGGTTTATACACAGAACAACGCATACAGGCTATGGTAAGAAGCTGGAATATTGTTGTAAAAGAAAGCGAATCAAACCGATAACTCAAGTTGAATGATAATGAGTATTAAACTAAGTTTAGCTAACAATGCAATAAAGATGTATGTATATACACTCAGAACAAATAAGCCGAAAGCTAGTGATCAACGAGGATGACTAGCTTTATGAGTTACAATATCTATAAGCTAGTCTCAAATATGTAATGTTATATATATGTTATGTATATTTTATGGTATAATACAATTATGTATTTGATGACCAACTTACAAAGCAATATACGGCAAGCTAGTAATATATTTTTTAAGTATACAATTTTATAAATTGTAACCTTATAATATATATATTATGAGGTTATAATTTATAAAAATTATGTATTATATAATAAAATAATATATTATGAATAGCACAGTATGCAGTTATTGGATACCGTGTACGAGATTCAATAGAAATACCCGATATTCAACGGGGTCAATCGGATTAAGAAGGGACTTGACAGTATCATCGAGCAGTTCGAACTGACAGATGTGGTGATGACGCATATTACTTCAAAATAGGTCAAGGTCAATTACACAATCGTTAAATCTGTATATGCCATAATAGCAAGAAGTAGGAGACATTGAGATATACGATGCTGATGAAGCGATAGTATACTATACTATATACAGTGTTACATATTACTGAAGGAATCGAATCTATTGATGCTTATATATATATACATATATATATACATATATATATGTATATATAAGCATCAATAGATTCGATTCCTTCGGTAATATATATATATATATATATCGACTATACCCGTGAATCATATACATGCAATGTTAACACACATCGATACATGATGTACACTTATAACATGTGAACACGTGCAAGCTACACGAGAAGGAGTTCCTACAGATAGGGGAGACGATACCGTAGTCTTTTTACGTGCGTGTATGCAACACTGCAGTGTATATTATCATATCTATGATTTATAAATAAGTATACATATACTTATATAATATACATATACACTATTTATAGATAATACATGTTATACAAAGTGACGTGTACAACATTTCTTGAATAAATATAGATACTAGTCTAAATTGAAAATGTTATAAAGTTTATCTTGTAAATAAATTGTCAACAATGTTATGGAATATAACAAATATCTCTCATATTATATGAAAGATAAACAAATCCGCTATGATGAAACTATACTATAGTAATACAACATGTGTGTTTTATTGTATTTGTATTTAATTTACTATAGTTTATAAATACATATGTGTAGAAATATTAGGTCATAGTTATTTATTAAACTCATATATAGATAAGTTATATGCTATAGCATGCATTTAAAATGATTTAAAATCATTTTTAATAAACCTAATTAATCGTCTGTTGCTTTATTTAATATGTTACTATTATGTGATCTTGTAGATACTGAAATTGAATCGATGTGTAAATAGAGCTAGAGAATAGAGTGTTAAATAAGGTATCTGACATGTATAACGTGTAAATCTCATGTCAATCTCAACTCATTTAAATCTCCATTAAAAACATACTTATTTACTATTGCATTTCCCTGATCACTATTTACAACTTTATTTACTATTTATATAAATGTTGAATACTTTCTGTATTCCTATTGTTCGTTATTATTAGTTATATTATTTTCGTTTATGTTCCGTTATATTGTTTTTTGTTTTTACTTTAGACGCTTGGTTGTTATGGCACAAAGAGTCTTTTAAATAAATTAAATGAAATTAAATTAAAATCTAAATTTATCTGACCAAGATGGTGTATTATAATTATAAAATATTATATTTGTCATAATAATCATTTATATGATGTATATATCAAGTATATTTACTTATATATCTCTAGCTCTATGGGGCATAGGTATTAATATATAACGTTGGTGACTAAAACAGGGAAAAATCGTTGCTAAAAGAGCTACAACTAACGAGCTTCGTTAAGATCAATGTGTTATATTTATAAATCATGGAAAATAATTAAAATATCAAAACCCATATTAATAATATGTATTGCACGAAACAAACATACATAGGGGAAAGTAACCGAATACGGACAGTGCCCGAATAGGGACACTTTCGGTATCTCAGAAACCATAAATCCTACAAAATATTGTTAATGAATAAAATATTCATAATTATATATATAGTCTAAAAAGTATTTTTTATTTTTTAATTATTCAAAATATTGCGGATATATCCAATAAACTGATTTTTTTATTACGTTTTTAAATTTATAAAAAACAATTTCAACTTAAAACCTTCTCAAAAATATACAAATGTATCGATATAAAATATAACATTATATTATTAAAAAATAAAGCATTCTAAAATTATTTATATAAATACTATATTTGTTATCAAATATTCATTAATATTCCTATAAGTGCCTAATACGGCCATTCTAGATGTTTTAATGCGGACACCCTATAACTAATCAGCGCACAGCGTATGAACTTTTCTGATTTTCATAACAATCTCGTGCATTATAATATTAATACCACCAATAATGTGTACCGAATACGGAACCCCCGTTATCTATGGAACTAAAAGATTATATAAAATTTTAAAATCACAATAATATCTATACTCATATAATATTAATACATTTTAATTTTTGAATACAAATAATACAAATAATGAGTCATAAAATGTCAAGATCATTTATTGTTAAAGTGTGCGTATTAGGCTACTTTCCCCTATGTTAATTATTTATATAGAATAACTTACTAACAATTATATAAATATTGTCTGTAAAATAATATAATTTTTATATTTTTGATGCCTATTTATTTGATTTATATTTTAATATTTGGTCAAAAATATATGGCTTATATTTATTTCCCTTATCCGCATTGGCTTATGCTGCCAGGTACCACTCTATTCTTTCTAGCTATATGGATGTGTATGAGATATTTTATAAGTTGTGATATCCTATTATTTGTAAATTACATTTACATAGTTTACATTGACGCCTAACATTTATTGAATACTAAAGTAATAACTGTGATATTATTCAACTTTATTTTAAATAGTATTATAAGAATAATACATTAATTCCACTCGAGCCAATACATTGAAATGATTTAGGTATTTAGACATTCTAATTCCTCACCATTATTCTCTTAACATCTTACTATTATTATATATTATATTTAACTAATTTGTATGCATATATTTTTTAATAAAATTTGTATTTAACAAACTTGATTTATGAAAATATTTCACTTAAAATATGATCATATATATATCATATTATATCTATTATATTATTAAATATAAATATTTATATTTTATGAGATATTATAATTAATAGATATAATAAATATTCAACTAACAGTTTATCGTAAGTCTCGCTTCCAAGAATGACAGGTGGAATACATATCTATGCCGTCGGCGTCGTTGTTGTTGTTGTTGTTGTTGTTGTTGTTGTTGATGTAGTTGATCTCATGTCATTACGTAATCGGTTCGTTAGAGGTCGTGCAGAATTAACTTGTATCTGTACAGTAAAAGTTGGTTATTTCATAGGTAAGTGAGGGGCTATGGGAGGTGGAATGGGAGGGGCAATGGGCGTGGTTTCGTGTTGATGATAAGCGTCAACAGATATATTCACAGTATTAGTTGTGATACATCCGGTTATTGTAGTTTTGCGCGGTAAAGGTCGAATTTGGTTGTCTGCGTGTGTTCGTCATGGATCTCACCGGATACGGGAGATGGCATTCTGTAGGAACTGTAAGGGGGCGTGTCATGTCTAGTGTGGGGTGTTTTAAAATAGCGTTATAATATACGTAATATTGAAGTTTAAGCGATTAATATAATAAGTTATATGGGAGGTGATACGTTTATGTATGTGTGTGTAAGTATATATATATGTGTGTGTGTGTGTTTGTGTGTGGATGTATGTATATATATGTGTGTGTGTTTGTGTGTGGATGTATGTATATATATATATATATATATATATATATGTGTGTGTGTGTGTTTTTGTGTGGACGTATGTATATATATATATATATAATAAATTATAATACAATATATTGATTGATAATTTATTTAAGAAAATATATAGTTTAAATATATAATCGAATGTATAAAGTACTAATATTTGCTAACTATAACATTATGGAACGTTATAGAAATACACAAAAAATAATTATATATATATAAGAATATTATTATATATATATAATATATATATTATATATATAATATATGTATACATATATTATTGAATATAATATAACATTATAAATACCTATACACGTTTGGTTTCGTGTTTGTCAGCAAGTAGTTCGTTGTGATCTTCTGTTAGATTTGAATAGGACTTACACCACCTAACGATAATAGATATAACATTAATTTGTTATAATAATAGTTATTATCTCCTTTAATAGAGATAATTGTGATGTTTACACAAATAAACAATTTAATAATAACCGACTATTTTAAATTAACTTACAAATTTCTGTTGTATATTGTTATGTAAACAAACAATTATTAAATAATTAAATTTCTCTAGAATTCTAAAATTTTACAAATTATAAATAATATAATAATTAGTTTACTATTAAATATGATCAATTACTTTAGTAATGGAACGCATTCCACACACACACACACACACACACATACACACACACACATATATATATAGTATACAAAATATATTTGCTTCGCGTAGGATATAATAACGTCATAAAAGGGGGTATGGGGGTACATGTCCAAATATCCCCCACTTCTATAAGTTATAAGCTATTATTATTCTTTATAATATCATTATATCCAACATTGATTTGTATTGTACAACCCAATACAAGTCAATCATAGTAAGCACTATAAAAGTGATATTATATATAAATCTATAGATGTATCACCATGGAAAAGTATATGGTAATAATTATAATTGATGAGACTGAGATATCCCCCCCACTTGTAATCACCTTGTGACGCCCCTAGTATTAGTAGTAGTAGTAGTATTAGTAGTAGTAGTAGTAGTAGTAGTAGTAGTAGTAGTAGTAGTAGTAGTAGTAGTAGTAGTAGTAGTAGTAGTAGTAGTAGTAGTAGTAGTAGTAGTAGTAGTAGTAGTAGTAGTAGTAGTAGTAGTAGTAGTAGTAGTAGTAGTAGTAGTAGTAGTAGTAGTAGTAGTAGTAGTAGTAGTAGTAGTAGTAGTAGTAGTAGTAGTAGTAGTAGTAGTAGTAGTAGTAGTAGTAGTAGTAGTAGTAGTAGTAGTAGTAGTAGTAGTAGTAGTAGTAGTAGTAGTAGTAGTAGTAGTAGTAGTAGTAGTAGTATTAGTAGTAGTAGTAGTAGTAGTAGTAGTAGTAGTAGTAGTAGTAGTAGTAGTAGTAGTAGTAGGTAATAATATAAATACCTAGTATATAATAATAATAAGAAACACGACAATTGGGTACTTATATTTATTGAATAAACATTTACCTAATTTTTGCTTTACACTTAGCGCACAATATCACCATTTCGTTAGGGTAACAGTGTCGATGGCAACCTCGACACGAGTTACCCTAAACTATGCTGTACAAGTGAATCTAAAGCTATTCCTTCTTCACCTATTTCGCAACTTTCTTCACTTTGTTACTTCGTGATCTTTTGGTATGTCTTTTAACCGATTTTCTTGATTTTCTTCTCTTCGTAGTACTATTTCTTTTTTTCAATTTAAGCAATGATTTTTGTAAATCTTTGTATGACAGTTCTTTTTCGGTAATTTGTGTACACTTTAAAAATTCTTCTATTGCCAATCGTAATTTCTTATCACATTTACTACCGAGCTTACCATTATTTCGTTTTACTATGGAATTTCTCCTTTTTGAAATAGCTCTTTTGATACCATTATTATTGTTACGTGTTCTTGAATTACTAACTATTTTTGGTACTCTTCTATATTGCTTTCTTTTTACTGAACGTCTTTTAGAAGACACTATCTTCTTATAATGACGATTGCTTATCGATCTTTTACAATATTTTGAGGATCTTCTTGATTTAGAACGTATTTTAGACGCCACTCTCTTATTCTGTAGACGTCTAATTGTTAACCTACTTCGCGATTTTGTAGATTTTCTTGCTTTCGATTGCTTCCTGAATAATGAACGTCTTTTAGACGCCACTCTCTTCTTAATTTGAAGATTTCTTGACGATCTTTTACAAGATTTTGAGGATTTTCTTGATTTAGATTGATGTCTGATAACTGAACTTCCCTTAGACGATACTATCTTCTTCTGTACACGTCTAATCGATGACTTGCTTCGAGATTTTGAGGATTTTCTCGCTTTTAACTTTCTTTTGATAATAATACGTTTCTTCGAAGATACCCTCTTCTTCTGTTGTAGTTTCATCGATGTACGTTTGACACACAGGCTCTTTCGGGATTTCGGTCTCTTATTTTTAGAAAGCTTCGATACGGCTTTTCTCGGCACCGATCTACTTTTCGTAGCCTTTCTACGTCTGATCGTTCCACATGCCTTCTTGATTGTACGGCCACCTGTCCTATTCTTCATACACTTTTTGGAAACTGCCGTTTTCTTCACCGTGGCCCTCTTATAGATATTCTTCTTCATCGTCCCACGATACTTCAACTTGGGAACTTTGGAATTTCTCTTGCATCGGTTTACGTTAGTGATTGCCATCTTGTTGTCGGGTAACGGGTTGGTTATTTGTATTGCGGTTTGATAATGTGATTTGATTATTAATTTCATTTGTGATGTTGGTGCGTTAGAATAATTAGGCAATCAATTAAGTTACTTTTTTATTTTTATTTAATTAGCAATTTTTAATATTCGAGTAATTTATTTTAAAAATAAATTAAAATGCGAGAAAATTATTGATTCGATTTATTTTTAATCCTATTGAAAATGTAAATATACTACTACTACTACTACTACTACTACTACTACTACTACTACTACTACTACTACTAATACTACTACTACTACTACTACTACTACTACTACTACTACTACTACTACTACTACTACTACTACTACTACTACTACTACTACTACTACTACTACTACTACTACTACTACTACTACTACTACTACTACTACTACTACTACTACTACTACTACTACTACTACTACTACTACTACTACTACTACTACTACTACTACTACTACTACTACTACTACTACTACTACTACTACTACTACTACTACTACTACTACTACTACTACTACTACTACTACTACTACTACTACTACTACTACTACTACTACTACTACTACTACTACTACTACTACTACTACTACTACTACTACTACTACTACTACTACTACTACTACTACTACTACTACTACTACTACTACTACTACTACTACTACTACTAATACTACTACTACTACTACTACTACTACTACTACTATTACTACTACTACTATTACTACTAATTCTAACAATTGATGTGATCATAAGTATATGGTTATCTGATAATCTTCCAACAATTTCATTCCTCAATAAATCACCATATAATCACCATATATTATTCCCTCCTATAAATATGATATATTATAGTTGAATTGGTATAGTATACCGATCAATGGTATAATATTCACTTAAACTTGAATTATGTAAATCAGAAGTCACTATATCTACCATCATGAATAAATCTAATTCTATTGAAAACATCATTAAGCTATACACCTCCATCACTTAGCTTCAAAAATGTCAATTCTCACCTATTCTCTGGGTCTCTATTATTTCATAGTTGGACTACCAATATATCGTATACAACTATCCTATTGTGATATATTGTATATTTAATATATTGAATGTATATTTCCTCCTTTGTCTATATATTTATATATTCTGGACCAGAATATCTGGTATATCGTCTTTGACCTCCATCGTATAGCTGTATATGACCTGATGGATCTGAGTTAATCTGCTACAACCGAGTCTGTATGTTCCCTTCACTTAGCGTTATCTCTAACTTTCACAATAATTCGGTGCTCTCAAATACTTATTATTCATCGTGGTGCCCCTCTGAACTAACTACCATCTCTATACAAATTGCCCTTGACGACCGATTGTTATAAATTATAATATTATGTTTTGTTTTATTATTATTATTATTATTATTATTATTATTATTATTATTATTATTATTATTATTATTATTTTTATTATTATTATTATTATTATTATTATTATTATTATTATTATTATTATTATTATTATTATTATTATTATTATTATTATTATTATTATTATTATTATTATTATTATTATTATTATTATTATTATTATTATTATTATTATTATTATTATTATTATTATTATTATTATTATTATTATTATTATTATTATTATTATTATTATTATTAAATGACTTACACATACATTCCCATTATACCCACTGCACCCTCTCTAGAAAATCATAATAGCAGATTTAAATACTTATTAAAGTAGTTTATAAAGAAATTGTAATCAGATTTTCGAATATTCTGATTTAAAATCTGCTTTAATAAACTGATTTAAACGTTTTTAAAACATCTTTCTATTGCTTTAATAAATATAATTATATTATATTACTTATAAGTATTAAAACCTGATATAATTCTGATTTAATAATCTACACATATATGATATATTTTACCAGTAAATAATAATAGCAGATTTAAATACTTTTAAAGCAGTAATAAATGTTGACAGATTTAAATACTTATTAAGACAGATTTAAATATATCTTAAGATATCGGAGATTATTAAATCAGTTTTTAATACTTTATTATTAAATCCGTAGAAATATGTTTTAAAAACGTTTAAATAGGTTGAATTAAAGCAGATTTATAATCAGAATGTTCGAAAATCTGATTTAAATTGCTTTATAAACTTCTTTAATAAGCATTTAAATCTGCTGTTATGGTTTTCTGAGTCCTTAATGTATACTAGTACCTCATATGTCAATAATGTCCCTCCAGTTTCTATTATAACTATATCCACCCTTCATCTGTTATAATCCAACATTAATATCTACTATTTTACAATACATTTAACACATTACAAGCTGTGATAACGTCTCGTAATAATATGTTACGTAATATATATATTACATAACACCCTACTTTGTTATCGTCGTCATCATCGTGTTGATCACTGACGTAACGGTTGCTAGGTAACGCTATTCTAATAAAGGTGGTAACTTATTTAATTCGCTTATATTCTTAATTATTTGTATCGATAACACGTCATAGCAAAAAGTACTTTTAAAGTTGTCACCATATTTATTTTAATTTAGTATATATGTGTAAATATGACAACATAATATATCTGTTAATTATAGTTGGTAATTAACCAATAATTTAATTTAAAAAAGAACTAAACTACATTTTAAATGAGTGTCTCCTTAATAAACTATTTATTTATAAATATTTGTAATTTATTTAAAATACAGTGTGATACATTTATTTTCCAGATCCATTAATTAATACACGAATGTAACCCCACTACCACCATATCCTAACCCCATTACAACTGTAATTCTGTTAGGTGAACCCCCATAGTACCCAAATAAGATTGAGAGTGCCTGGTGACATTGACCAACACATCCCTATATAAACAATACAAGTATTATTTCAGATAATTCATTTAGAAATATATTTATATCATCAAAAGAAAATCTAGGTGAACGATAAATTAAAAATAACGAGAAATTAATTAAATTATAATTATAACATATATGTAAATAAAAGTCAATAGATAAACCTTCACTATAACCTAAATTAATCTTCTTAAAATTAGAATATTTAAAAAAGATTTATATAAAATACCAACATCACCATATTATCAACACATCTAGGAATATGAAGAAACGAATATGTATCTCCCGTTATATCAATGATTACATCAGAATCAAGTTTCAGTGAAACATATTATATCATGAAATGTATTATCAATTAAAAAATAATTAATCAAAGTAACATTATCTCTTATTGATCTAATATACATTAACATAATACAAACATTATTGGTATCTCTGACATAAGCTAATTAATTATAATCATTGATAAATATCTATATAATTTGAATTATTTGAATTCTTTATGTCAATAAATTATCAAATGTAGAATTCAATTCTTTCAATTGATCGACGGGAAGTATTAATGGATTCCCAATCAATGCTATCAACACCATTAATAGATACCAATGGGCGTAGTTCATAATCTCTAATATTATTATTGATAACACAATTATAACAATATATTATATCTGATTTAATTGCATGATAATAAACGTGCTCTCTTTTTACAACTAATTTATCCAGATAGCCACGAATAAAAATATATTTATACGCAGTATCTATTAATTTTAATCTAGATAATATTGCACATTGTAATCTTTTATATATCACGTTTCTATTAAAAAAAATTATATGTTGTAGACATAATATCATATATAATGAATACCTTATATATACTTAAAATATATAATATAATAGTACACAATATAACGTAGTACATTTATTAATAATAATTTTAAATATCTAGAGAACCGTTAATTAATTAATCAATTTTAAATAATTTAATAAGTAATTCAGTATTCTGATTTACCCATTTAATACGAATTTGGACCTATAAATAGGAGCCACTTAACCTCGTCAAGGTATCGTATACAAAGTGGATTTTAACTCGGATGTGCCATGTGAGTATTACAGGAATTTCAACCTCAAAGTTTTATATTATACATTATGTGCGCGTTTTTCATTGAATTAGAGAGAGATCTTGTGGCTAGCCGGTATACTAGTATAAAAAAGATGTTACGTTCTTAGTTATATTCATCTAATACAAATATATTTGTAATATACTACATACCTATCTGATATATATATCTAAAAATAGAGTTTCACTTATACGATATGACTTATACAATGGAGGTTAAATTCTACCGAGGATAAAGAGGAATTGGTGGGCTATCTTATATATGCATTTCTTTTCCCTGTATTTGCCTTATTTGCCTTATCGATCCTTTATCATAAATCACTTCACAGTATTTCTTTATAAACAATATATTTCGTATTTCCTTTTTTCCCAATAATGTCGAAGATCATTGTTAAATTAACAGTTAAATTTTCAAATCGGCAATTAGGCATTTTATCTATTATTCAGTTTCGATTACTAATGTATCTGAAGTAAATCTGAATTTTATTATATATATATATATAATATAATAATATATAATAAATGTTTGATATTTTATAATAGTAAAAGTAGAATATGGGAGGTATAAGTTTTTAATTGAATCATTAGTAGAATAGTATAGTCTACATAATTTGATTACTAATATAAAATATAAAATATTATATATATATATATATATATATATATATATATATATATATATATAGATATATTAAATATATACATTTATTTCTAAATTAGGATCTGGAATTTCAACCAAATATATATATTAAATATATATATAAATATTGGACTTATAGTGTAGCATTAAATAGTAGATCATAATTAAATAATTAAAAATAAACTTATAATATATATATATATATTATATTGTGAGATTGTATTATAAAATACTCAACATTATATATATATATATATATATATATATATTACGAAGAACACAGTAAGCATTTCTTAATGTAAGTATTAACGTGAGTTCTCAATAGGATTTGGCAAATGTGTCAAACTCTCAGAAATGGAGAAAATGTAGATTACATATACGAAGATCGTAATAGGTATATATATATATATATATATACAATTTACATATATATAATATGATTATTTATTATACATATATAATATATATATATATATATATATATATATATATATATATATATATATATATATATATATGTATAATAAATAATCATATTATATATATAAATTGTATATGATTATTTAAATATATTAACATTACATATAATCAGAATAGAAATACAATTATATATTTACGTGAGTCACTCGAATTTATAATTATCACGTGATATAATCACGCTGTAAACGTGATCTTTAGGTGACGTTACACTAGCGAATAATCGCGGCGGTTTTTTTAGATTAAACATATTAGATATTTGCGAATATTCGCAAATGCGGTTTTTCGCGCGATTATTCGCCAGTGTGGCATCAACTTAAAATAGAATTATTAGAAGTATGTTTAGTTAGAGCGACAGGTATTCATCACAAAGAGAACAATAGAATTCAATACAACATTAGAACATATGACTTCCGACACAATGAGGAAAATTACTGCATACATGCGATATATAATAGAAAAAAGAAAACAGTTGCGACGATAGCGTCACGCTGCGGATACAAATTAAATGAAAACATCCGGTAATAATGATGAAGGAAGAAACAAAATATTAAACAAAGTTTTGCGAATAAAACTATAATGAAGTGGATAATGTAGATATATATTTATATTTAATTATAGGTATTTGTACTTGCGAACAATAGCGAGATAATATATATACACTATTGTATGACTCATATATGATGATGTGATAACTATATATTATTAGATATTATATATCCGGTATCGCACTTAATATAGTGATATTGTGTGATGATGATTGTTCACAAGTAGGTACTTGTACAAACGATTAACAGAAGCCACTAATGGATGCGGCAGATCTAAGCACCCGCAACAGTAGAGCTACTACTGGTACAACTAGCTCAGTAAACATCACCGGTAAACGGTAATCCTATCATCGGGAACACAGCATTAACGTCAGTTCTCAATAGGATTCTGGCTACCTAGATAGAAAAGCTGACGGAAATTGCGGAAAAAATGAGAATTGAGAAGATCGTAGTGGGGTTCACTGTAGTATATTGTTAATAAAGCTATAGCTTATATCTCATGTTATGTCATGTATCCACTATTTAATATAATATAGTATATACAATATTTTAAAACATATACAATGAGATATGTATACATATTATATAATGGTATTAATTCATCAATAGGTCATTTTATAAATATTTTATTTATAAGATATAAAATAAATAATTAAATAATTAACTAATATTATACTATTATTAAGTACATAGTAATTAATAGTATTAAGTATATTTTAATTAATGGTATTAATTATTATATATACATATATTATATTAAATACATGTGTATTACACATATAGTAATATATAACTCTCGATTCGATGGAGTAACATTATAGTTCAAACAATTACTTTACAATAAATTTATATTATAAAAATCAATTATTATAATATAATTATATATTATATTTTATAATATCTAAATATATTAGATTATTTTAAGGATATAAGCGCCACTCATTTTATCATTAAAACGATTGCAGAACGAGTGGCGCCCCCATGAATTTAGTTTATAGAATATATTTATGAGTAAATATATAAATAAATATAAATATATATATATATATATATTTATATATATATATATATATATATATATATATATTACTATATAAATTAATATAAAATTAATAAGTATTCAATTAAGAATAGATAAGATATATTTAAATGTGTATTTACATAATATATTAATATATATATATATATATATATATATATATATATTAATATAAGTATAAAATAAGTATATATTTTAATGAATATATAGTTATGTTATATGATATATGTTATGAGTGATTATTAAAATATTAAATTTAATATTTTAATAATCACTCATAACATATATCATATAACATAACTATATATTTATTAAAATATATACTTATTTTAGATAATACATATAATATACGATGGATTACATCATAATTATACAAATAGAATATAACTGTGGTAAGGTTACGAAGAGTAAGCTCAACAATGGAGGAATCTCCTCGTCTAGTTCGATGTACGCCGAGCATCCTATAGGAGTTGTAATCCTATGGGGTTTATACACAGAACAACGCATACAGGCTATGGTAAGAAGCTGGAATATTGTTGTAAAAGAAAGCGAATCAAACCGATAACTCAAGTTGAATGATAATGAGTATTAAACTAAGTTTAGCTAACAATGCAATACAGATGTATACACTCAGAACAAATAAGCCGAAAGCTAGTGATCAACGAGGATGACTAACTTTATGAGTTAAAATATCTATAAGCTAATCTCAAATATGTAATGTTATATATATGTTATGTATATTTTATAGTATAATACAATTATGTATTTGATGACCAACTTACATAGCAATATACGGCAAGCTAGTAATATATTTTGTAAGTATACAATTTTATAAATTGTAACCTTATAATATATATATTATGAGGTTATAATTTATAAAAATTATGTATTATATAATAAAATAATATATTATGAGTAGTTATCGAGCAGTTTGAGCTGACAGATATGGTGATGACGCATATTACTTCAAAATAGTTCAAGGTCAATTACACAATCGTTAAATCTGTATATGCCATAATAGCAAGAAGTAGGAGACATTGAAGATATACGATGCTGATGAAGCGATAGTATACTATATACAGTGTTACACATTACTGAAGGAATCGAATCTATCGATGCTTATATATACACCCATATATATAAGTATATATAAGCATCAATAGATTCGATTCCTTCGGTAATGTGTATATATATATCGGCTATACCCGTGAATCATATACATGCAATGTTAACACACATCGATACATGATGTACACTTATAACATGTGAACACGTGCAAGCTACACGAGAAGGAGTTCCTACAGATAGGGGAGACGATACCGTAGTCTTTTTACGTGCGTGTATGCAACACTGCAGTGTATATTATCATATCTATGATTTATAAATAAGTATACATACATACTTATATAATATACATATACACTATTTATAGATAATACATGTTATACAAAGTGACGTGTACAACATTTCTTGAATAAATATAGATACTAGTCTAAATTGAAAATGTTATAAAGTTTATCTTGTAAATAAATTGTCAACAATGTTATGGAATATAACAAATATCTCTCATATTATATGAAAGATAAACAAATCCGCTATGATGAAACTATACTATAGTAATACAACATGTGTGTTTTATTGTATTTGTATTTAATTAACTATAGTTTATAAATACATATGTGTAGAAATATTAGGTCATAGTTATTTATTAAACTCATATATAGATAAGTTATATGCTATAGCATGCATTTAAAATGATTTAAAATCATTTTTAATAAACCTAATTAATCGTCTGTTGCTTTATTTAATATGTTACTATTATGTGATCTTGTAGATACTGAAATTGAATCGATGTGTAAATAGAGCTAGAGAATAGAGTGTTAAATAAGGTATCTGACATGTATAACGTGTAAATCTCATGTCAATCTCAACTCATTTAAATCTCCATTAAAAACATACTTATTTACTATTGCATTTCCCTGATCACTATTTACAACTTTATTTACTATTTATATAAATGTTGAATACTTTCTGTATTCCTATTGTTCGTTATTATTAGTTATATTATTTTCGTTTATGTTCCGTTATATTATTTTTTGTTTTTACTTTAGACGCTTGGTTGTTATGGCACAAAGAGTCTTTTAAATAAATTAAATGAAATTAAATTAAAATCTAAATTTATCTGACCAAGATGGTGTATTATAATTATAAAATATTATATTTGTCATAATAATCTTTTATATGATGTATATATCAAGTATATTTACTTATATATCTCTAGCTCTATGGGGCATAGGTATTAATATATAACGTTGGTGACTAAAACAGGGAAAAATCGTTGCTAAAAGAGCTACAACTAACGAGATTCGTTAAGATCAATGTGTTATATTTATAAATCATGGAAAATAATTAAAATATCAAAACCCATATTAATAATATGTATTGCACGAAACAAACATACATAGGGGAAAGTAACCGAATACGGACAGTGCCCGAATAGGGACACTCTCGGTATCTCAGAAACCATAAATTCTACAAAAAATTGTTAATGAATAAAATATTCATAATTATATATATAGTCTAAAAAGTATTTTTTATTTTTTAATTATTCAAAATATTGCGGATATATCCAATAAACTGATTTTTTTATTACGTTTTAAAATTATAAAAAACAATTTCAACTTAAAACCTTCTCAAAAATATACAAATGTATCGATATAAAATATAACATTATATTATTAAAAAATAAAGCATTCTAAAATTATTTATATAAATTCTATATTTGTTATCAAATATTCATTAATATTCCTATAAGTGCCTAATACGGCCATTCTAGATGTTTTAATGCGGACACCCTATAACTAATCAGCGCACAGCGTATGAACTTTTCTGATTTTCATAACAATCTCGTGCATTATAATATTAATACCACCAATAATGTGTACCGAATACGGAACCCCCGTTATCTATGGAACTAAAAGATTAAATAAAATTTTAAAATCACAATAATATCTATACTCATATAATATTAATACATTTTAATTTTTGAATACAAATAATGAGTCATAAAATTTCAAGATCATTTATTGTTAAAGTGTGCGTATTAGGCTACTTTCCCCTATGTTAATTATTTATATAGAATAACTTACTAACAATTATATAAATATTGTCTGTAAAATAATATAATTTTTATATTTTTGATGCCTATTTATTTGATTTATATTTTAATATTTGGTCAAAAATATATGGCTTATATTTATTTCCCTTATCCGCATTGGCTTATGCTGCCAGGTACCACTCTATTCTTTCTAGCTATATGGATGTGTATGAGATATTTTATAAGTTGTGATATCCTATTATTTGTAAATTACATTTACATAGTTTACATTGACGCCTAACATTTATTGAATACTAAAGTAATAACTGTGATATTATTCAACTTTATTTTAAATAGTATTATAAGAATAATACATTAATTCCACTCGAGCCAATACATTGAAATGATTTAGGTATTTAGACATTCTAATTCCTCACCATTATTCTCTTAACATCTTACTATTATTATATATTATATTTAACTAATTTGTATGCATATATTTTTTAATAAAATTTGTATTTAACAAACTTGATTTATGAAAATATTTCACTTAAAATATGATCATATATATATCATATTATATCTATTATATTATTAAATATAAATATTTATATTTTATGAGATATTATAATTAATAGATATAATAAATATTCAACTAACAGTTTATCGTAAGTCTCGCTTCCAAGAATGACAGGTGGAATACATATCTATGCCGTCGGCGTCGTTGTTGTTGTTGTTGTTGTTGTTGTTTGCGGCGTAGCATCACAAGGACCAAAGTCCATGTGCGAATGCTAGCACAGCCTCAGGTGATTCCACCAAGACTGATAACGGAGGCGCCGCTCCCCCAAATCCGCGAATGCGCTTTCCCACTGTGGCCGGGCATTCCTGAAGCCAATGCTCCAAGGTCTCCGCTTCTCCTTCGCAGAAAGGACACTGAGGTGAGGAATCACTTATAATACTTCTGTAGGCGGCTAATCTTTTGCAGTGGCCGCTGCGGAGTTGCGCAAGAAGAACAGCTTCCTTTCTCGGAAGCAGGATTCTATCCCGTCTTCCATCGTACACAGCCTTCGTCCTCTCATGGCTTATAGGAGGATCCGTGATTTCCTGGATGATTCGAGACCTAGCAGCTCGGAATGAGATTCCCTGGTACCCGTCAGTCCTTTGGTCCATTGAGTTGGCCGCTTTCCCCGCTTCCTCATCCGCCCAGACATTACCTATGAGTCCGCAGTGACCTGGAACCCATTGCAGAAGGACACTGCATTTAACTCTGGCGAGATTTTTTCTTAACTCGTCCAGGAGCCTTCCGTCCTTCCTACCTGAGCCCTCGATGGCGATTAGCGCCGACTGGCTGTCTGAGCAGATTACGCAGACGGAGAAATCTGCCGCATATCGCAAGATCCACTCCGTTGCCAGTATTAGCGCGGCTACCTCAGTGTCGTATGAGCAAGTCCATCTACAGCCTTTACAGGAGCTAGAGTGAATTCTGCATGGGTTGCTGGCCGCACCAGTAGTGATAACGGCAGCGCTTCCTCCATTCGAAATACCGCCCTGGGCTGACCCGTCCGTGTAGATGGTGTAGTCTGCCTCTCCTGCAGCACCAATAGTGGTGATGGCGTCCGCTAATAGAGCGTTGCTGCCTTGGGTTTTCTTGCAACTGCCGATAAGGGTTGTCCTTATTGACCAAGGCGAGTGAACTATCCATTTCCAACCAGGTAATTGATTTATGGATAGTTCTTCCCTTGGGTACTCGTCCAACCCTAACTTAGTGCATTCATCCTTACTCATGTCACTGAAACAGTTCCTGTTTTTCCATCTGTGCGGAGTAGTGGACGAGACTAGCTTACGTCTGGGGTTTTCCTGTGGCAATCGGGCCGACTTCTCCCATGCTATTAGGCAATTGCGTCGAATTACGGTTTGGAAGGATGGTAGTTCTGCCTCCAACCTCAAGCATTCCAGTGGAGTATCAGACGTCTGGCCTGTTAATACCCTTAGAGCCCTGTTCTGAACCCGTTCAAGGATAAGGACGTTTGTCTTAGCTAGCCATGGCTGCCATGCCGCACCACAGTAGTTCAGCACACTATTGATCATAGCCAGAAAGATTCTTCGAAGGCTCCCGCGACTCCAACCCCACTCCTTTGACGCTAGAGACGCCAGGATCTTGATGCGCCCCAGTACCTTAGATTTTACATCTTCTACATGTGGGCGAAAGGTCAGAGTACGGTCATATGTGATGCCCAGAAACTTTGGTGTTCTGTTTACCGGTAGAGTTACCCCGTTCAACCGTGCATTTGGGCACCAACCCGCTTCCTTCGGGTCCGTTGAGAAGAAGGATATCTCGCATTTGTGCGGGTTCAGCGTGAGCTTATGCTCCTCGCTCCAGATCCCGAACTTCTTTATAGCCTCTTGGACCTTACTTAGGGCCGCGATTTTGTCTCTGCTCTGAGCCCATACTGCAATATCATCAGCATACATGCTTACCTTGACACCCTCTGGAGCCACATCCCTGATCCCGTCTATGTAGAACAGGAAGAGCAGCGGAGAGAGGACAGCGCCTTGCGGTACACCTTGATGAAGCTTGAAGTTTCTGCCTAGTGTGTTGTCGAGACGGACCCTTGCTTTACGGTCCGATAGGAATCCTTTGATCCATTTGGTCATTAATAGCGGTACCCCTTTGTCCAATAGTATTTCCAGCAGCCTCTCTCTCCATACCGTGTCGTAAGCCTAACTGAAGTCAAGCAGTGCCATTACCGTACGTGAAGCTGGCCGATCTTGAAAGGCGTCGCTGATGGACTGTGACAGACGCAAAACCTGGTCCTCACACGACCTCATACGCCTGAAACCCGCCTGATCCTCGCTCCACCAACCATTACTTTCAGCCAGATAGGACAAGCGACTGGCTACCATACGCTCCATAGTTTTCGCAATGCACGAGGTGAGAGAGACTGGCCTAAACGAGTCCACTTTGCTGGCCGGTTTACCCTTCTTTAGCAGAGGGACAATTACAGCCTCTCTCCATGACGCCGGGCACCTACCGTAACTCCACGACTCATTGATAATACCAAGGAGGTACCTAAATGCTATGGGTCCTAAAGCCTTCAAGAATCTAGGGGAGATGTTATCGCTACCAGGGGCCCCTTTGGCCTTCATGCTATCTATGGCCGCCTTCAGCTCCGACAAGTTGAAATCTTTACAGCTCTCTTCTGCAACGCTATCAGCACCTAGTGCTTTACGGATCACTTTTTTCCGGCGATCCCCTTTTGCTATCTGTAGCCGGCTAATCTCAGCGTAGCTAGCCATGAAAACATCTGCTTTAGCGCGGCTTGATGAGTAATGTTTCCCATTGTGTATGAGGACTTCGTTCTTGATGCAACCGGAATTCCTGCCGCTGAGCAATTTTATAGTATCCCATATCTTGCTAGGGTCAGAGCTCATTTCCGCGTCTGACAGGAATTCCTTCCAACGCTCCTCCTTACCCAACCGAATCAACAAGTGGACCTCCCTACAAGCTTCGACCCACTCAACCCTCTTGTCTGCAATGTAGCGCCTTAGCCTATTTCGTTTCTTTATCGCATCCCGAATCTCCCTCGTTAGCCATTGTTTACTGTTAGAGGAGGCCTTTACTTTGCCAATGGATGATGCCGCCGA
>OZ025239.1:109862084-109867084 GCA_964019155.1 Osedax fenrisi
GTAGTACTATTTCTTTTTTTCAATTTAAGCAATGATTTTTGTAAATCTTTGTATGACAGTTCTTTTTCGGTAATTTGTGTACACTTTAAAAATTCTTCTATTGCCAATCGTAATTTCTTATCACATTTACTACCGAGCTTACCATTATTTCGTTTTACTATGGCATTTCTCCTTTTTGAAATAGCTCTTTTGATACCATTATTATTGTTACGTGTTCTTGAATTACTAACTATTTTTGGTACTCTTCTATATTGCTTTCTTTTTACTGAACGTCTTTTAGAAGACACTATCTTCTTATAATGACGATTGCTTATCGATCTTTTACAATATTTTGAGGATCTTCTTGATTTAGAACGTATTTTAGACGCCACTCTCTTATTCTGTAGACGTCTAATTGTTAACCTACTTCGCGATTTTGTAGATTTTCTTGCTTTCGATTGCTTCCTGAATAATGAACGTCTTTTAGACGCCACTCTCTTCTTAATTTGAAGATTTCTTGACGATCTTTTACAAGATTTTGAGGATTTTCTTGATTTAGATTGATGTCTGATAACTGAACTTCCCTTAGACGATACTATCTTCTTCTGTACACGTCTAATCGATGACTTGCTTCGAGATTTTGAGGATTTTCTCGCTTTTAACTTTCTTTTGATAATAATACGTTTCTTCGAAGATACCCTCTTCTTCTGTTGTAGTTTCATCGATGTACGTTTGACACACAGGCTCTTTCGGGATTTCGGTCTCTTATTTTTAGAAAGCTTCGATACGGCTTTTCTCGGCACCGATCTACTTTTCGTAGCCTTTCTACGTCTGATCGTTCCACATGCCTTCTTGATTGTACGGCCACCTGTCCTATTCTTCATACACTTCTTGGAAACTGCCGTTTTCTTCACCGTGGCCCTCTTATAGATATTCTTCTTCATCGTCCCACGATACTTCAACTTGGGAACTTTGGAATTTCTCTTGCATCGGTTTACGTTAGTGATTGCCATCTTGTTGTCGGGTAACGGGTTGGTTATTTGTATTGCGGTTTGATAATGTGATTTGATTATTAATTTCATTTGTGATGTTGGTGCGTTAGAATAATTAGGCAATCAATTAAGTTACTTTTATTTAATTAGCAATTTATAATATTCGAGTATTTTATTTAAAAAATAAATTAAAATGCGATAAAATTATTGATTCGATTTATTTTTAATCCTATTGAAAATGTAAATATACTACTACTACTACTACTACTACTACTACTACTACTACTACTACTACTACTACTACTACTACTACTACTACTACTACTACTACTACTACTACTACTACTACTACTACTACTACTACTACTACTACTACTACTACTACTACTACTACTACTACTACTACTACTACTACTACTACTACTACTACTACTACTACTACTACTACTACTACTACTACTACTACTACTACTACTACTACTACTACTACTACTACTACTACTACTACTACCACTAACACTACTACTACTACTACTACTACTACTACTACTACTACTACTACTACTACTACTACTACTACTACTACTACTAATACTACTACTACTACTACTACTACTACTACTACTACTACTACTACTACTACTACTACTACTACTACTACTACTACTACTACTACTACTACTACTACTACTACTACTACTACTACTACTACTACTACTACTACTACTACTACTACTACTACTACTACCACTACCACTACCACTACCACTACCACTACCACTACCACTACCACTACCACTACCACTACCACTACCACTACCACTACCACTACCACTACCACTACTATTACTACTACTACTACTACTACTACTACTACTACTACTACTACTACTACTACTACTACTACTACTACTACTACTACTACTACTACTACTACTACTACTACTACTACTACTACTACTACTACTACTACTACTACTACTACTACTACTACTACTACTACTACTACTACTACTACTACTACTACTACTACTACTACTACTACTACTACTACTACTACTACTACTACTACTACTACTACTACTACTACTACTACTACTACTACTACTACTACTACTACTACTACTACTACTACTACTACTACTACTACTACTACTACTACTACTACTACTACTACTACTACTACTACTACTACTACTACTACTACTACTACTACTACTACTACTACTACTACTACTACTACTACTACTACTACTACTACTACTACTACTACTACTACTACTACTACTACTATCAATCAATCAATCAATCAAAACGATTCATTTAAACACTGCAAATAACACACCAGGCGTTCTCAAGAGTGTAACAAAGCAAACAACAACAAAATAACATAATTGAATATAAACAAAATAATAATTAATATTATTATAAACTGTACATTGCAAAATGCAATATTGGTTATTGATATATAAAAAAAAAACCATATGATATAATGTCATATGGAAAATAAAACATATCAATAACATACATAACATAAATAACGTAAAAATAATAAATTAAGACTTTTCAATATTGAATAAATAACGTTTTAAATTAAATTTAAAGGTATCGTGATTAGGAATCATTCTTATTTTCAAGGGAAGAGAATTCCATAGTGGCGGCGCATAGTATTATAAGGCTCTCTTGGAAGTTACTGTTTTCACTGATTTCTTGACTTGTAAGCAGTATACATCATTAGATGATCGAAGTTCACGACAGATAGGCACTTTAACTGATAGGCAAGTTCTAATATATGAAGGTCCTGCAGTGAGTGATTTGTGAATTATACATAGAATTCTATATTTGCTTCTATTAATATTGTTGAGAATATTAAGATTATGTTGACGCAATGTAACACTCGAGTGATCAAATAAAGGTTGTTGATAGATTAATCGTACTGCCGAATGATCAATTCTATAGATACATTTATTCAATTTTTTGGATAGACCTAAATATATCGAATTACAATAATTAGTCGACGAAAATACCATTGCTTTAATTAGCATCGTAGTGAGGTCTTTGCTAATGAACTTTCTTATATAGCGTATATTATATAAATGAAAATTTGCTTTCTTGCAAACAGTTGACATATGATCATTAAAATTCAATTTATTATCAATAGTAATACCAAGATATTTAATTTTTAGTGATGGAATAATTCTAATATTATCAATAAATATATCAGTGAAGTTATTAAAGTTATGCGGTAAGTTCAGTAATTCAGTTTTAGAAGTATTAAGTAGAAGTTTGTTCATAAGTAGCCATTTATTCACTTGATTGGCACATTCAACTTGTTCATTATTCATGACCAATCTACTATTAACAGAATAAATAAGAATATCATCAGCATAGAGATGAAATCTTAATGTTTTAAATGATTTGATGATATTAGTTATTGGGTTCAGATATATAGAGAATAGTAGTGGACCTAAGACGGATCCTTGCGGAACCCCGTACTTAAATGATTGAGATTTAGAATAAGAGTTATTGATCTTAACAGAAAAAGTTCTATTAGTGACAAATCCAATTAAGAAATCATGAGCAGTTGAAGATATACCAATATCTAAAAGTATATCTGAAAGGATATTAAAAGATAGCGTATCAAAGGCAGATGACAGATCTAGAAGTATAATCTGAATTTTCTTATTTCTATCTAAAGATGTATATATATCATTTAGTATAAGAGTTATCGCAGTTTCAGTACTGTGGTTCTTTCTAAAAGCACTTTGTAAGTTACAGGATAAGTTATTAAAATCAATAAAAGTAGTTATCTGTTTAAAAACAATTTTTTCGAGAATTTTAGAGATTAAAGGTAGTTGAGCAATAGGGCGAAAGTTCGAAAGTTCATTTATATTAAGACTATTTTTCTTTAAAATAGGAGTAATAATAGAATGTTTTAAAATAGAAGGAATAACACCTGTAATAAGGGATTGATTAATGATTGAAGAAAAAAGTGGAGTGAGTGTGTTAGCTAAAGATTTCATCACAGTAAAAGGCAGAGAATCAGAGGGAGAGTAGTACTACTACTACTACTACTACTACTACTATTACTACTACTACTACTATCAATCAATCAATCAATACGATTTATTTATACACTCAAAGTTAGCATGAAAATGCTCTGGCAAGTGTTAAACGAGAGAAACGAAAAAATATAAACATTATAAACAAAAACAATTAAATTAATCAGCGCATGGCTAGAATATATTTTTTAACATTACGTTTAAAAGCATCATGATTAGAAATCATACGGATACTTAGAGGAAGTTGATTCCAGTTTAACGGAGCAGAATAAACAAAAGCTCCATTTAGAGTACGCGATAGTCGACATCTGTCAGAGGATAACAAATATCTATCATCGGTAGAACGGGGGGTTCGAGTCGATATTTTAGGTTTTAACATCTCATTGATGTATAGTGGTTTAGCGGTTAGTAACGACTTATGTACTATACAAAGTAGTCGGTATAATATATAACTACTACTACTACTACTACTACTACTACTACTACTACTACTACTACTACTACTACTACTACTACTACTACTACTACTACTACTACTACTACTACTACTACTACTACTACTACTACTACTACTACTACTACTACTACTACTACTACTACTACTACTACTACTACTACTACTACTACTACTACTACTACTACTACTACTACTACTACTACTACTACTACTACTACTACTACTACTACTACTACTACTACTACTACTACTACTATCAATCAATCAATCAATCAAAACGATTCATTTAAACACTGCAAATAACACACCAGGCGTTCTCAAGAGTGTAACAAAGCAAACAACAACAAAATAACATAATTGAATATAAACAAAATAATAATTAATATTATTATAAACTGTACATTGCAAAATGCAATATTGGTTATTGATATATAAAAAAAAAACCATATGATATAATGTCATATGGAAAATAAAACATATCAATAACATACATAACATAAATAACGTAAA
>OZ025239.1:109872084-109879584 GCA_964019155.1 Osedax fenrisi
ACCAGCGAAGTCTTCTTTTAAGTACCATGTATTCTATCGTTTCGCTTAGTTTCTTCATATCATGATGTTTCTGAGTCTGTCAGACCTAGTAATCCGGAGTATAGCTCTAAGGAATTTCATTTCAAACACTAGTAGCGCATCGATTTCCTTTGGTCTTGTAGTCCATGACTCTGAACCGTATGTGGCAATCGGCAGAATGAATGCTCCGTATAGTCTAGTCTTAAGCTTTATTGATACGTCTTTTGATGACCATGTCGTTCTTAGTCGGCCGAATGCTTGTGATGCCATTGATATTCGGTGTTGAACATCTGAGGAGCAGTCTGGAACAAGACTACCCAGAAATTTGAACTTGGAAACTTTGGGAACCACGTTGTTGTCGATTTCAATTTCAGCTTTGCGATCTGGTGTCATTATTGCGCATTTAAGAGGATTTATCTTCAAACCCCATTTTTGACAATCTTGTTCAAGTTCTAATGTATATAGTTGCAGTTTTCGAATACAGCAGATATGATTGTCGTATCGTCTGCATATATGATATCAACAGACATATATTCGTTTAATTGAAAGTCACGGTTCAAACTTTTAACACCCTTCATTACATGTTCCAGGAATATGTTGAATAAGCTTGGTGACATAATACAGCCCTGTCTCACGTCAATATTGACTGGGAACCAGTCCGTTAGTTCTCCATCCACTATTATGGAGCATTCCGATTTATCATAGAGATTTTTGATTATCTCAACAAGCTTATTTGGGATACCTATGTTAAGCAGCATCTTCCAAAGTTCCTCTCTCTAATTAGTGTCAAATGCTGCTTTTAAATCAATAAAGTGGAA
Organism: Osedax fenrisi; assembly: GCA_964019155.1. Classification (NCBI taxonomy): domain Eukaryota; kingdom Metazoa; phylum Annelida; class Polychaeta; order Sabellida; family Siboglinidae; genus Osedax; species Osedax fenrisi. Next base: position 109,872,921 of record OZ025239.1, read on the forward strand.
ATGGAGCGGTATTTGAAGCTCTTTTGCTTTCTCGATCAACTGCCTTATAATAAATATTGCATCTGTGGTTCCTCAACCAGGCCTAAAACTGAATTGAGAGTCACTCATTGATGATTCAATTATGTGCGAGCATCTGTTCATCAATATTTTGCAGAATATTTTACCTGGTATTGGTAATAGTTCAATGGCTCAATAGTTTGCGGCATTCTTTATTGCAATGTATCACCTTTTTTTTTGGATTGGTGTTATTATCATCTTAGACCAGTCATTTGGTGAATTCTCTTTCACAATTATTTTATTAAACAGGGTTGTTAGTGTTTTAGTCATAATATCACCTCCAGATTTTATCAATTCAGAAGTTATTCCATCAACCCCAGGTGACTTTCTGTTGGCTAGCTGTTTTATTGAGTACTTAACTTCTTGTTCAGTTATTGGCGGTATGTTTTCATTATTAACATCTACTGAGTCAAATTCTTGCAGAGCATTTTCGTTGTGTTTGAATTGTGTGTTGAGGTGTTTCTCAAAGTGCGCTTTTCAGATATGTAACACATCTTGCTTTTTCGTCTTTAGATAACCTTGGGAGTCTTTCATAGTAAGTATAAATCTATATATCTTCTAGTTCGCGAACTTATTTGAATAATGTATGTGTGTTATTCTTTTTTAAATTGTCTTTTTTTTTGGTTTTTTCATAACTAAGTTTGCAATGAATATATATATATATATATATATATATATATTTATATATATATATATATATATATATATATATATATATATCCTATATATTATGCATTGTATAATAATAATAATATTGCAGAAGTGGATGCGCATAATGACCTACTAAACCAATAGTGACCTGCCTAACCTACTAAACTCACTAAACCCACTTAACATACTAAACTAAATCAACATTCTTAGCCTCTACATATGTACACTCCACATTATACAATGTACAATATCAATATATGTATAATGTACACATTTCCGCTCTATTGCCGCGTTGAAGAACGCTGTCAGACTTAGCGAGTGTGCGAGTGTGTCTGCTTAACTGTTGGCTTAACCCTCATCGCACTGTCGCATACCTCTGCGTAATCCATTAAGGCTAGAAAGGGTTAAAACTCTGCGAAACACCCTAATATGGTCATAGGGAGTGTTTAACAAACTCGCAATCGGATATTACCAGCTCGAACGTGTTCGTATTCATACGGATGAGAACGTTCACCTTTCTCTACTCGGGAATACTCGGGAATACTCGCTATATCGAGGGCATATATTAAGCAGCCCCACTCTACAGAGTATGCCCGAGTATTCCCGAGTAGAGAAAGGTGAACATTCTCATCCGTATGAATACGAACACGTTCGAGCTGGTAATATCCGATTGCGAGTTTGTTAAACACTCCCTATGACCATATTAGGGTATTATATACACGTCGCTGTTCGGTGTCATGTGACTATGACGCATCACGTGTGACTATGACACATCACGTGTGACCTCCAGTATCACGTGACAATCGCTGTATACCTGTATAGTAGTGGTATCGCTGCCAACACACACCGATATCAATGGGCCAAGATATAGCAGTGTTTCCATTCGATTTGTATACGTATAATACACAAATGTAAACTAATGAAATATATGTTATTGTTATTGTTATTGTTATTTTAGCGGAGTCCTTTCATCCAGGAACTTAGATGAATTTTCACTTAAAACCATAAGGCTATAATTTCCCTTCGAAGCCGCTCTCATGTTAAGACATCCATAGTTGTAACGAGAGCCGATCATATATGTATAAACAATTATATAAGATCGCTTCTAAATATTATTTTAAGACCTATTTTAATGTTCTGGACGGGGCTCGAACCCGGGTCCTAATGCCTGCGGAGTCTGACGTCTTAGCCTGCTGAGCTAACCAGGCAGTTTTACAAAATATATATATATATATATATAATATATATATTATATATATATATATATGTATATCTCAATTCATGAAAAATTGAATATAAAATATAATGTATATGTTAAAACTTATTTAATTAAGCATCTAATATATATTACGTAAACCCACGTCCTATAGGAGAATAACACATATCACATAGGTCCAATACGTATACCTATATGACCTATATGACCTATATGACCTATATGACCTATATGACCTATATGACCTATATGACCTATATGACCTATATGACCTATATGACCTATAGGTGCTAGGCGTTACGTGAGTTCCACGTATCTGTAGCATCGATATAAAGAAAGTGGACGCACGCAATGCATGTACATGATAGATACGAGAATGGCACTTTTATCGATAAATTAACAAAATGGCATCCGTGCTTTTGATTGGATATTAGTTTATTATTATTATTTAGTCATATTATATATGTCAAATATTTAAACAGTAGGCTTTTCGTCGAAATAGATTAAAGTGACTTCTATCTATATCAATGGATTTAGATTATAAATATCAATTACATAGTATGATATCTTCAATTTAAATACACAAAATTACGAGGAATGTTGATATTATGCATTTTAAATATATAATTTTATTTTTAGTATAGTTAGTACATTAAAATGTGTAGTAATTATAATTATCAATATATATATTTATAAATAAAGAATATTAATTAAGTGTGTATTAGTAGTGGGCTGCGACTGCAGCGCCTCTATCGCAAATTGCCATACACTACATTCAATTGCTAATTCACTTTCTTTATATCGATGATCTGTAGTTAGTGTATCATCTGTGAACAAATCGAGCAGTAAGTTACGCAATAAGTGACGCAGTAAGTTACGCAATAAGTGACGCAATAAGTTACGCAATAAGTTACGCAATAAGTTACGCATTAACGAGTACGTAACACAGCGAAATCTACATCGAGCGGTACGCGTTACCTAATGAACTATGCAATGTGTCTCGTGTTAAGGGCCCTTAAGAGCTGACCTTAAGAGCTGACCTTGAGAGCTGACGAGGTTCCACAACAATTTCTGGCAGCGAATATTCGCTCGAAAAACCGCATTTGCGAAATTTCGCAAACATCTAACATATTTGGTCTATAAAAACCGCGATTATTCGCAAATTCGCGTGAACATTTGTAAGTGTGACCTAATCTTTACGTTAGCGGTTACGTGCACGTTACCTAACCCGTATGTCACCAAGGTCACGTGTAAAGGTGAGTGACGCACGTTACGCGTAATACACAACATTCTAGACGAAAACAATCGATATCGGATCGATAACAAAGCTTTAATCGGCTCCATTGTTAACGAGATGACCGCAGCGCAGCGGTCACCATCGTACCGAGAGCTAAGCCACGCCCCCTCATCGTACCGGTGCTGCCACTTCGGACGCCGCGGTGGTATCGCGTACTAAGCGCCTATTACTCGCGAGTAGATCTAAAGACGAGCGCGCATTACTAATGTACCTCAGTGTAACGTGTAGTACTACCCGATGCCCATATATGGGTGTGTACGTATATATATAATATTAACTATAGTTATGGATAGAATGTTGTTTCGAAAGTTTTTAAATATTACCACGTTATCGGCGTATTATAAATATATCGATTGCATTTATTTATAAACAAACAAACAAACATAAACACAGTGAGGTAAGCGAATTAATTCTGTTATTTAAATTTAGAATTACACATATACATATTATTAAAATACTGCATATACATTATATACTTATATATATATATATATATATATATATTAGGAATATACGGTCTTGAATACCGAACTATTTATATAGATGTAATTGATGTAATCGCCATATATGGGCAGCGTAAACATCATCACTACAAGTGTATAATATACGCTGTGTATAGTATAAACTCGCTCCCTATATATATATATTGTATACGCTCAGCGTTTACGGGAAGGTCTACCTCACTACGAACATGATAATTAGCAATACCAGTAGTGCTACACTGACCCCACTGTCCAGTTAGATAAACATCAGCTAAGCACGCGTACTTAGACCCCCGCGGTCAAGGTATTGTTAACGGTTGGTCAGAGCTGCTGCGGCCAATAACTCGATAGAGCGGTGTGCTTGTAATTACATAGGCTGCCGTAGGCATGCGTGTATATACATGTTTAGGACCTACTACTTCTACTACTACTACTACTACTACGATGTATAATACTACTACTACTATTTATACTACTACTACTACTACTACTACTACAATGTATACTACTACTACTACTACTACTACAATGTATAATAATACTACTACTACTACTACTACCACTACTACTACTACTACTACTACTACTACTACTACTACTACTACTACTACTACTACTACTACTACTACTACTACTACTACTACTACTACTACTACTACTACTACTACTACTACTACTACTACTACTACTACTACTACTACTACTACTACTACTACTACTACTACTACTACTACTACTACTACTACTACTACTACTACTACTACTACTACTACTACTACTACTACTACTACTACTACTACTACTACTACTACTACTACTACTACTACTACTACTACTACTACTACTACTACTACTACTACTACTACTACTACTACTACTACTACTACTACTACTACTACTACTACTACAATGTATAATAATACTACTACTACTACTACTACTACTACTACTACTACTACTACTACTACTACTACTACTACTACTACTACTACTACTACTACTACTACTACTACTACTACTACTACTACTACTACTACTACTACTACTACTACTACTACTACTACTACTACTACTACTACTACTACTACTACTACTACTACTACTACTACTACTACTACTACTACTACTACTACTACTACTACTACTACTACTACTACTACTACTACTACTACTACTACTACTACTACTACTACTACTACTACAACTACTACTACTACTACTACTACTACTACTACTACTACTACTACTACTACTACTACTACTACGATGTATAATACTACTACTACTATTTATACTACTACTACTACTACTACTACTACAATGTATAATACTACTACTACTATTTATACTACTACTACTACCACTACTACTACTACTACTACTACTACTACTACTACTACTACTACTACTACTACTACTACTACTACTACTACTACTACTACTACTACTACTACTGATGCTGCTGCTTCTGCTGCTTCTGCTGCTGCTGCTGCTGCTGCTGCTGCTGCTGCTGCTGCTGCTGCTGCTGCTGCTGCTGCTGCTGCTGCTGCTACTACTACTACTACTACTACTACTACTACTACTACTACTACTACTACTACTACTACTACTACTACTACTACTACTACTACTACTACAACTACTACTACTACTACTACTACTACTACTACTACTACTACTACTACTACTACTACTACTACTACTACTACTACTACTACTACTACTACTACTACTACTACTACTACTACTACTACTACTACTACTACTACTACTACTACTACTACTACTACTACTACTACTACTACTACTACTACTACTACTACTACTACTACTACTACTACTACTACTACTACTACTACTACTACTACTACTACTACTACTACTACTACTACTACTACTACTACTACTACTACTACTACTACTACTACTACTACTACTACTACTACTACTACTACTACTACTACTACTACTACTACTACTACTACTACTACTACTACTACTACTACTACTACTACTACTACTACTACTACTACTACTACTACTACTACTACTACTACTACTACTACTACTACTACTACTACTACTACTACTACTACTACTACTACTACTACTACTACTACTACTACTACTACTACTACTACTACTACTACTACTACTACTACTACTACTACTACTACTACTACTACTACTACTACTACTACTACTACTACTACTACTACTACTACTACTACTACTACTACTACTACTACTACTACTACTACTACTACTACTACTACTACTACTACTACTACTACTACTACTACTACTACTACTACTACTACTACTACTACTACTACTACTACTACTACTACTACTACTACTACTACTACTACTACTACTACTACTACTACTACTACTACTACTACTACTACTACTACTACTACTACTACTACTACTACTACTACTACTACTACTACTACTACTACTACTACTACTACTACTACTACTACTACTACTACTAACTCTACCACTATAGTGGGTATACCACCACTACTACTATTACTTAGGGGCACTGCAACAGGGGGACGGGGTGGATATGCCCCCCCACTTAAAATCTAGGGGGACCTCCTATGTATTGGTCCCCCCCCCACTTTTACCACAACATTTATTTTGATTGGTTGGACCCCCTACATACAAAATCGTTCCAGCGCCCTTACTACTACTACAACTACTACTATCCATTCATACCTCACAATACATAGCAACTCTTGGATTCACCATCAACTCCCACCTAGATTACTCTGACCACATATCTATAATGATTCGCAATGCCAACTATTTTCTTTATAACATTAGAAAATCACGCAATAAATTAACTTTTTCAATGACTAAAAGTCTAATACACTCGCTAGTCTTCAGTAGACTTATATACTGCTGCTCACTTTTATGTAATCTATCCCTGAAGCTTATGCTTAAACTTGA
>OZ025239.1:109887084-109912084 GCA_964019155.1 Osedax fenrisi
GGCATAAGCATATCAACAATACTTCATATGTAATGTATACGTGTATTATTAAATATACACATACACATATATATATATATATATATATATATATATATATATATATATATATAGACAATAGAGCTGTGGGTAATACACACGTGACCCATTGTCTATAGAACCATTGTCTATTCACGGTTAATTAGTCGCCGCGTAACGCGATCTATTGTATTAATAATGTATTACCTAATGCCATTATACAGTGTATCGAAAACAGCGTATTGTCCTTGCTTAATTGTCCTTAATTGTCCTTAATATATATATATATATATATATATATATATATTTATATATATACGTGCGGCGCGTAGATATTGTATAATCACGAATGTCATATTTAAGTAGACGTTATCGTGTAATAGGTGACGTAATAGGGTGTTTGTCCTTACCACTAGGTATACATATAGGTACACATATAGGTACACATATAGGTATACATATAGGTACACATAGGTACACATAGGTTATTACATATAGCGACGTTATACACGTAATACATGTATGTATATATATATATATACAGTCATCTCACGATAAGTCGGACTCGCAAGGTAAATATATCCGAATTAGCGAGATGTCCGACTTAACCTAGATTCGTATTCAGCCTATAGGCTATAGGTAATAACGTACGCGTACTAACACTGTTTGTAATACACTAGTTTTAAAGGTGGAGTGGTTTCGGATATTCCTTCTATTGATTGGAATGTAATTCCCATTTATAGGGGACATACATTTGAAAGATCTACCCCCAAATCTCTTTTTGTTATAGGTATGTGTTGTTAGACGAATGTCTCTAGTAGATAGTGCAGAGGATTAATAGGATCTAAGAGGTTAAGAAGGTAAATTGGTTTGTGTAAATAATAATTTTTAAGTGAGGCATAGAAGTTTAAATAGGCAATGTTTTTTAATAGTTAACCATTTAAGTTAGGAAAGAAGTGATGAGACAGAGGTAGTATAATCAGAATAAGATAAGTTAAAAGTAAGTCTATAGAAAGTAATACTGTAGTAGAAGCACGAATAGATTTTAGATATTGATATATAAGGAAGAGAGCAGAGGATAGAATTACAATAGTCAATACAAGAAAAAATAATAGAGTTAATAAGAATAGAACAAGATTTGTTAGTTATACATTTTTTAATAGAACACTTTTTATATAGATATGTAAATTAGATGATTTACATATATATATATATGCCTGTCATAATTAAGATTAGTGTCAAAAATAAAACAGATATTTGTAATGAAAGGTTTAGGTAAATTAAAGAATTATTTACAGTCAGAGGAGGAAATGTGGATTGAGAATGAGAAATATTTATGAGTGCAGTCTTAGTTTCATTTAACAGAGGAAAATGTGTTAGTGCCAAAAGTTAATATGACTAATGCACTTTGAAAGAGATGAATTAGAGTCAGTTCTGGATTTAATAGGTAGTTTTATATAAATCTAAATTTCATCAGCATAAATATGATGAGATATTTCAGAAAAGGATTGAATTAGTTTAGATAGTGGAAGAATATATAGAGTAAACATTAAAGGACCAAGCACCGATCCCTGTGGTAATCTACAAGTAACGGGTATATGTGAAGAGATAAATTCATCAATTAATACAGAGAAGAACGATTAGAAAGATAAGATTTAAACCAAAGTATGTTAGAATCAGACATACCTAAATCATATAGCGTATGTATAAGTATATCATGATGTATAGTATCAAAAGCAGATGATAGGTCTAAAAGAACCATCTGTATGCATTTGTTATCATCAAGAGTAGTAAGTAAGTCATTTTGAGCATATATTAGTGCATTCTCAGTAGAATGGTGTTTCTTGAATGCACTATGATGAGGGTCAAGGATATTATTGACAACAAGATAATTAATAATTTTCTTAAAAACAATTCTTTCGAGAATTTTGCTCATAATAGAAAGTTAAGAATTTGGTCTAAAATTAGTTAAAAGTAATGTATCAAGATTATTTTTTTAAGGATAGATTTTATATAATATCATTTAAAAGTTGCCGGAAATATACCATATATCAAAAAGTACGAATAGATAGATAGTAGATGATTTGAAATAAAAGATGAACATTTTTTTTAAACTGATAATGGGATAGGATCTATAGAATAAGTAGATTTAACAGAGTTTAATAAGGATAAAATATCAGTTAAAGAAGTACTGAGAAAACTGGTAAAGGAACACGATAGAGGTAAAGAGAAAAATGTATATATTAATTGGAGAAAAAGGAGAAATAGCTGCTATATTTAATGCTATAGATCTAAGTGTATTTAAAGTGTTACCATTGAGTTTATTTGTGAACTGGGTGCAAAGAATGTGAGCAAGGATATTGGAATATTTACATGTGTATGTATGTGTATGTGTATGTGTATGTATGTGTATGTGTGTGTATGTGTATGTGTATGTGTATCTTTATGTGTATGTGTTCTACATTAATAAAAGGCGGTTATGCTCACAACACTATAGAATCTTAAGATGAAGGGAACTACAGTCAATTTTGTTATTAGCCTATTAATGTATTCATTATTTTCCGATGACATATTGTTAATAACAAATAGTATTGTGCAGTTTTATTTTCGAGATCGCTTCGAAATGGATTATTTTGATCATATATTTCAATTTTGATATAATTATATTATTTTTCTATCAGTTTTTAAAAGAAATAGTTCGTTAAAATGTATTGTAGGTAAATTATATAAAGTAAATTTTCATCAATTTCTTGTGAATGTTTGTCCGTAAGTAGTTGAATTAAAATAGAATATTTCAGTATAGTAAGTATGTAAGTAAGTAAGTAAGTACGTAAGTAAGTTAGTTAGTGAGCAAGATAGGCGAATACAGTATCAATAAGATCTCGGAATATAATCAATAATTTTTCTAAGGACAAATTCTTCGCTTTTTGTTTCGCAAAATCTTTGATATAAGTGAGAAATGCAAACAATTATGTTAGTATTGCTGCTGGAATTGTATATGTATTTATGTTACATTGAATTTATTATTAGGACATAAGTAACTAATAGAATCCCTCCCCCCTTAAGAGAGTTCGCTGATCGTATGTTGCATAATACCTAACGCATTGTTCATGAATACATTCCTTAGATATTGTATTTTGTTTATTTATTTATTGATTTACTTAATTTTCATACTACGGCTTTATGTTTAATATGTGCGGAGATATGTGTGTATATGTGCGTATGTGCGTATGTGCGTGTGTGTGTGTGTGTTCGTATGTGTGGTGTATGTGTGTGGTGTGTATGTATGTATGTGTGTGTATGTGTGTGTGTATGTGTATGTATGTATGTATGTGTGTGTGTGGTGTACAATGTATTATGTTTAGGTTCATGTACATTTCAATATTATATTATTAAGTATGTCTGTTTTATATTAGAACATATTTATTTTTTCATCTATAAAAATAAAATGCATATATGATAGTTTATTAAATATAGATAAGATACGTTTATTAAAGATAGATAAAACATTTATTAAAGTCTATAAATATAAGATAATAAACACGTACTATAGTATTATATACGTATAGTATTATATACGTATAGTATTATATACGTATATAAAGATAAGTAATATAATACTGCTTATAATCGCAACGCGTTATGCATGGTGACTCATAGCAGTGATGAGCCATCGTCACGTGATACGCATTACGTCATCGTCACGTGATAGAGTTACATCGTAGTCACGTGACGTTCGCCTGGCCGTCAATCATCGTTTATTAATTATTAATTATTAGTTATTGACTCTTCGAACCGAGGACAGATCGATACGAACAATAACCATTGTTTCACTGTCCGTTGTACACCTGTACAATGTACAGTGTACAATGTACTGTGCACGTGTTGCAGTGTTACTATAGGTATGTATACACTGCAATTGTACAGTAACAAGATAGTAATACTTTGTGCAGTACACTGTACATTGTACATTATACATTGTACATTGTACATTGTACATTGTACATTGTACATTGTACACCCCTTGAGTGTATACACGAGAGTATGTTATATGTACTTGCGCTATACATTGTACATTGTATATCATACATTGTACACTGTACAATGTACAAGGTATAATACTCGTTGTATATATATAACTTGCATTAGTATAATATACACTGTATAATTCATGTTATATAGTGTGTATACCGGACACTTGGTGTAAAGTAGGAAAACGTGTATTCGATGTTATTATATAAAATGACTTATTTATCTGTAATTTTAATAGTATAATTATTTTATATTACAAAAATAGTCTATATGGGGACTTCCGCCAGCCCCTAAAAATGTAACATAGGGAGATATAAATGCTATACTGTAGCTCCATATACTAGTATATATATATATATATATATATATATATATATATATATATATTAGTATGTATACAATAAATATAATTCATGATTGTGTATAGTATACACTGTATACTAATAATATTGATCCTACAAAAATAATTTTTATTTTTATTAAATATATGTATTTCAATATTTCATTATTAAAATTATATTTAAATTTTTTTTTTTTAGAAATTTTTAATTTTTTGAATACATTTTATTCAAAAAATCTATGTACTATGTAAATTATACATATAGTAAAAATATAAAAGTGATAAGATCAAATTAAGTACTAATAATAATAAAATATTAAAAAAAATATAGAAATATAGGTTAATTTTTCAGACTAGTGGCCAAAGAAAATGGTGCCTTTAAAAAATGTGGAATTGCCAAAATATATATTTATCAATAATGCTATTATATAAGTGCATCAGCTTTTAATACTTCGCGTCATTTTAATGTACACCGTATAACATGTATTCTAATGTACCACTACGAGACCTGATCAAGAAAGACACACACTTCGAATGGATACCCTCCAATGAAAAGAAAGTCAACGATATCAAAGACCTAATCTGCAGAGATAGCAAGTTAACGTACTTCGACCCCGCTAAAGACATTGTAATTCAAGTAGACGCCTCGGGCTGAGGTATTGGAGCTGTATTGATGCAATCCGGCAAACCAGTATCGTATGCATCAAAATCACTTACTGAATGCGAGCAGAGATACGCAAATATCGAACGTGAAATGCTCGCTGTTGTATTCGGCTGTACTCGTTTCCACACGTATATATATATATGGGAAACACTGTACAATCCAATCTGATCACAAACCAGTCTCCGTGATTATCCTGAAGAATATAGCAAACGCCCCCACAAGACTCCAAAGAATGCTTCTCAGTCTACAATCATACGACATCAACATAGAATACGTCCCCGGAAAAAACCTACCCCTACCAGATACGCTCTCCAGACAGCCGCTGCCAGAAAACAATGAGATACTGTTCGATAAACAAATATCCTATACCCGCTTCAGCGAGCCTAGATTGGCCCTAATTAAGAATGAAACCAAAGACGAGAAACAACTTCAAGACTTATGCACCATCATCAAAAACGGATGGCCAACAGAGAGGAGAACACTGCCCCGGAACCTAAGAGAATGCTGGCCCTACAGAGACGAGCTGACCTATGAGAACAATATGGTCATTAAAGGAAGCCAAATACTAATACCGACGTCCCTACGGCCCGACATACGTAAAGATCTACACATTCCACACCTCGGAATTGTCAAAGCCAATCTACTTACAAAGATATGTGTCTACTGGCCGAAAATGAACAAAGACATTCAAGACCTCACGGAAAAATGCAGCGAGTGCCAAACGAACCAAAGAAGACAAAGCCCTGTAGACTTCGTAAATAGAAAACTACCTCGAGAACCATGGGATGCGATGGCAGCCGACCTGTTCGAATTCAATAAAGAATAATACACCAAGTTCTCAATCCTAAAAAAGCTAAGAATCACACATAGCCAGAGCATCATCCACGCATTAAAGGAGATATTCTCGGAACACGGTATCCCGAGACACCTACACACGGGCAATGGACCACAATTCTCAGCAGCACCTTTCAGTCAATTCTCTAAAAGCTGCGAGTTCCACCATAATACAAGTTCACCGCACTATCCACAAAGCAATGGATTCATCGAGCGACAGATCCAGACTGTAAAGAGAATCTTAACGAAAACCGACGACCCAGAAAAAGCACTATTACTATGGAGAACTACGCCGTTAGAAAAGAACTACCCTTCCCCGGCCGAACTACTTTATGGCAGAATCATCAAGACCATACTCCCGAAACATCAAGAATATAGAAATACAACTCAAGATCAACTACTCAACGACCGCCAAATGAAAGCAGCCAAGAAATATAACACAACAACATGAAGAAACAAACCAGACCTTAACGACGGACAGAAGATATTCATCAGAAACCCCATCACCAGCACGTGGAGCCCTGTAACGATCCTCCAGAAACATACGTCTCCAAACTCATACCTGGTAGATTCCGAACAACACTCAACAGTCCGGCGAAACCTGACAGACATCCGCAGAGACAACGTCGCTACTCGAGAATCACCCAGCATCACCCCGCCCCCTGTTGCATACGAGCGACCATCAATTCATAGGCGCCCACCCAACCGCCTTGACCTATGACATGCGCAATAGCACATCACCCAAACTACGTATCCCTCACGACAAAACACAGTCCTGACTTTGACTAACAAAGTGGGATGTTGTATTGTTATTAATTGTCATTGATCATGACCTACGACCCTTGACATATTCAACTTAACTTCCTCTTCTAAATAAATATATACCTAGCTAGTCGTGTCTTAATTAATATATCAGATATGGAGCATAAACTCTTAACTCAGCCATCCTTACGCAGCAATATCGATACCTAGTTTATTATGCTAACTATCTAGGTATCGATCTTGCTGCGTAAAGATATATATATATATATATATATATATATAACATGCATTGTACACTGTATAACATACATTATACACTGTACACTCAATGTACAGTGTATAGTGTACACTGTGTATTATGCATTGTACACTGTACACTGTATACCCTATGTAACACTGTACATACAAATTCACAGAAACCCTCCTGGACGTCATACAACATTGCGACTTCGTGTCTTACAATGAGAACGAGTGCATCATTCATCAAGGAGAAAAAGGTCATAGGTCAGTACTATTGAAGGTCATCGTATGTTACATGTATATATAATTACTTACTACCTATTTAACTAAGGGAATGCTCAAGAGTTTTAACATAACAAACAATTATTCGTATACTTTATTATTCTAAAATATGTTTATTTAATAATTCGTAAAACTTTACGTCTGAAATACGTGATATACGATATCGTACAGTGTACGGCGTATACGAACGTGTAAACAATGACGTGTGTATCAACGTTGAACATTGTTAGTAAATACAAGCCTAATCAATACCTAATTAAGTCACATGTATGTCACATGTAGGTCACATGTAGGTCACATGTCATCCTCTATTTAAGTTTGTTTGTATTTCGCAACTTATCTTATTACTTGTTATTTCATTTCTATAAAATATGTATATCTATCTATAAGCTATAGCTATGGATATATAGATATATCTATTTATCTATGATTCTAACTAAACGTAATATAATATTGTAATTCTTCTATATATAGTAGTCGCATGTGATGAATATATTTAGTTTTGTATGTGCACGTGTGTATATGTGTATTCATGTATATCTGCGTGTTGTCTCGTTAAAGCTAATCGCGATGTTCCGTAGATTCTACATAATCCTGCGAGGCCAGGTGTCAGTACTGCACAGAGATGCCTACGAGGACATGGATCTCGGCGAGGAAGGACAGAAGCGCAAGGTTGACATCAGCACTCTAGGAAATCTGCTCGTACAGCTGGGTTAGTCATCACGATGATGAGTCATGCCCGGTCTATTACGTAATCGAGTGTAGCTATACTAGCTGTATCTGTATAGCTAGTTATAGCAAGGACTGTCCTTGATTATAGGGTGCGTTTAAAATTGTAGTTGTTGTTCTAATACTCGTGAAAATTCGTGCGCTATTCGTCTGAAATGTAGTCTTAGCTTAGTCTTAGCTCGTTATAACGCGTAGTATACTAATTATACTAATATAATGATTACTATACTACTTATACTATAAGTATACTAAATAGTCTAAGGCTGCGTGTATCGTAACATACCGACGTGCTAACGTACCAACCATCGTTATAGAGAGGCTTTATTTATATCGATATTTCCAAAGTAACATCTGAAACCCTCGCAATTGAATACAATTGGTCTATTGAGCAAATATCATGATATTTGATTGACAGTTTATACGTCGGTACGTTGGTACGTTACAACGCACGCACCTATAGGTCTATATATAGACCCGGATATAGACTATCGCGTCTCACGTATACACGTATGACGTCATTAAAGCTGCGTTCACTGCTGTAAATACTGCCGACGAAAGCGGACTATAGCTCGTATAGGGTCGACGGATTAAAACTTTTCATTTCGGAATCGTTACTAAATCGAGCGAACAATTCGCGGTGATTATAATAACGCGAAAGAATGATTAAAAACGGCCGGGATATCTGATTACGTTACGTCCGAGCCTTATTAACGACGATTAACGAGTCTGACCGATACGTCACTAAGCGCGTGATAACAATAGGTAAACAGTGACCACTGGCGCATAGCAACGCCCGCATAGCAACACGTTTACACCTAGTGTTGCGGTCAGCCTGGTGAGTAATGGTAACACTAACTATTACCGATAATAATAGTAATATATACATGATATACATATCATTTACATAACTATAATAATACGATAATAATAATAGTTTATTTAGACACTTCAATAATAGTAGAAACGAATCTCTAGAGTATAATCGAATGTTTAAAAATAATTATAATAAAAGGTATTTCTTCGGTCTTTTGCAGAAGTTTGAAATAATAATAATATTTATTAGAAGAATTTTAATTATTTTTTTTACTGTTAAATTACAATGATATTTATATAATATTTTCTTCTAAAGGGCTTCAAAATAATATACATATTTTCTGTTGTCGTTGCCAAATGGAAAATGCGCTTCTATTTGCACATGACCACCAAATGATAATAATGTAACCACATGACTGTCACAATTTGACTATTATATACATTAAATGTAACACCACTAATAATGGAATCTCCCATATCGCATCGAATTATATATATATATATATATATATATATATATATATATATATAGCCGTCACACATCAACGAACGCGGTCGGTTATAAGTATAGCGTGCAAAGACTACATTTCATCACGTTTTACTTAATAAATATATACACATAAGCGTCGTCGCTTCGTTACATAACGTGTCGTCACCGCATGACCTCCGCGTGACCTCCGCGTAACCTTCGCGCAGGTGAAGGAGCCACATTCGGGGAGATCGCCCTCATCAACCCCGACTG
This sequence comes from Osedax fenrisi, assembly GCA_964019155.1. Taxonomy (NCBI): domain Eukaryota; kingdom Metazoa; phylum Annelida; class Polychaeta; order Sabellida; family Siboglinidae; genus Osedax; species Osedax fenrisi. The sequence continues at coordinate 109,896,541 of OZ025239.1, forward strand.
CATACGAACCGCTTCAGTGGTAGCCGACGAGAAAACCGACCTCGTGGTCATTCACCGTGACCTCTACAACAGATCCGTGTCAAAGGTTACTCGGCGCCCTTTCAACGCATGCGCTTAAACAATCGTATAAGCGATTCGCGTTAACACGTGGCCGACATTCTCGGATTGAAATGTCAACCAGGCTGAGATTAACATTTACCGTATGAGGAAGCATTACTTATATGATATAGATAGATAGATAGATAGATAGTTTATTGGAGATAGATTCAAAACGATGCGTAATAATAATAATGACAGAAATGTATAAAGAATAGTAAACAAATATAAATAAGTTGTGATTTACACACACACCGATAAATATATGATATATGATATGATATAATGATTCATCCGATTAAGTCATCGTTTACTTCAATGAACACGGGCGCGCATGAAGGTGACTCATTTCCGGCGCGTACATTTCCACTAGTACTTTCGGACTCTCGCGTCTAAAATGAATCGTTTTCGAGCATACCGGATACTTTCTCGAGTCCACAGAACTCTTTATGTAACATGACAAAGACTTCGATGTCATAATAAAGACCTCGATATCGAACTATCATGATTGTTTTCACACGATCTCTCGTACAAAATCACATTTTCATTTTCGTAGACATTGTCATATGAATAATTAAGGAGGTTGTACATCGTACAACTGTGCACGTTTACATGCGTAATATAGGCAGTAGTACATAGCTAGGCTGCGGTGCTGAACGCCACGAGTCATCTATATGTTAAATCTAAGTTAAGCTTAGAGATTTATCCCACAATGAATCATAGGATAACGATTACGTAACCTATAGTTATATAATCAATCGATATCGCGCGAATTCTATTTTTCAATACTCTAAATATAAACCTATTACATAGGTTTTACTCCTTTAATGGGAGGATAAATGTAGCCTAACATTGCTTAATATGCATATCGTATATCATGATATATCGTAATACAGTATAGTGAGTGTTTACCACTTTGTCTGGATAGTCGAGCCAGATCTCAATCCTTTTTAAATTAGCGATTCCTATCGCGATCCTTTTGAATATAAGAATCTTGATTTCAATCTAGGATCATGCGACCCATCACTACCATTTTTACCACTACAATGGTATCCCTCCGTGCCACCCCCATACAGGTGGTAGCCAAGCTATTCCAGGAGAAGATAGACTTCGTGGAAAGTTTACATATATTCAGCGACTGGTCGAACAAGTGGAAGAAGATGATGGCCGTGTCCTTGAAGAAAGAGGTCGTGTCCTTCGACTCGCCGCTCATCAAACAAGGAGCTCCGGCGGATAAACTCTTCTTCATCTTGAGGTTACGTAACCCCGTGTGATGTCATAACGTTACTACATCAATCACTGGCCAAACAAACATAATAAGCCCCTTATAATCTATTGTTAGTGTTATTTTTATTGGTGGAGTCATTTCATCCCATCCAGGAACTTAGATTAAGTTCTCACTTATAACCATATGGCTCTAATGTCCCTTTGAAGCAGAAGCCATATGTATATAGTATATAAAGTATATATATATAGTATCCTGTAGACCTAATAGACCTATAGACGGTGTAACGTACGGCATTATAAAGAGAGACTTTGATATCATAGTAATTAGTATTCGTAACTATATGTGTGTGTGCTTATCTCACTAAATGTCGTGCTTATTTATATTATATATTAAATATATGAATGAATACATGAATAAATTAAACACAAAAATAACGTTAAAAACGTTCTCTTTTGCGTAACATTATAAAAATAACAAAATATACACAAAGAATATAAATCGGTTGATAATAATACAATTATTTTTACGAATTAATAATAATACATTAGATTTAAACGAAGAATAATTTACATTATTTCTTAATGGTACATGTAGTATTACATTTATATATATGTATATATATATATATATATATATATATATCATATCGATATGAATGCATTCTGTTGAATACGTCTGCCATGTATACATTACGTAACCTATTACATAACAGCGGCGAGGTCAAGGTCACCGTAGATCCGGAAGCTCACTACAAACAGTTTGACCGCTACATGGGCAAATGTGAAGTTCTCGACTGCCACGAGTTAGTTGTCTGCATATAGGTGGCAGTAGTAGTAGTAGTAGTGTTAGTAGTAGTAGTAGTAGTAGTAGTAGTAGTAGTAGTAGTAGTAGTAGTAGTAGTAGTAGTAGTAGTAGTAGTAGTAGTAGTAGTAGTAGTAGTAGTAGTAGTAGTAGTAGTAGTATAATTTTATTTAATCAACAAAATCCAATTTTAAATAATATGTTCGGAATTAAGTTATAAAGTTATGGCGACATCAATAATTAAAAATAATTAAAATAAATTGTATATTAAAGTGCAGTTATTTTAGTAAGTTAGTCCAGTTCAAGTTTTCGCTCGTGCATGCTTACTCTTGTATGAGTCATGCATATGAATGTATGCTGTTGTTTTGATCACTTACGTTAACGATGTCCTGTACCTAGTAAAACTCAACACTAAAACACATATTGTTACCGTACCTTTATATATTTAAATATATGTATGTATATATATGTATAATGATATATATATATAGTTTATTTAGAAAATAATATTCAATATTTATATACATGAATATATAATTATTTAGTGAAGAAATAGAAAGAGAAAAAGCCTATTTTCCGCAGAAGTTTTTACCTCAACTCTACAAATGTTCGAGAATAAATCGCATGACAGAGATAGCCCGTCCCGCTACAGCAGGCTATCGACCAATGAAATTGCCTAAAAGCTGGTCACCTTCCGCAATAAGAAAAATGAACCAACAAATATCGGCGAAGAAAATAAACCTGAATCTATGTTATTTGGGATCAAAACAAAGTATAGGTTTGTCATAAATATCACGTGATATATTATTGTTATATATAGACAATGATACTATATTATAAAATAGAGTAACATTATTAAAAATGAAATATTATATATGTATTTATTAATTATATATATGTATATTGTAAGCAGTTATGTTTGTATGTCTGCATATTTGTACGTCTGTAAAAAAATGATATGAAATATTTTAAATATTTAGTACATTTTTATAATACACTTGCATAATACATCCTTGCTCACTTGCTATTAAATCTTACTATATTATATATTGTAATATATATATATGTTACCTACAAGTATTATAAAATATTGTTCTCAAATGCAAAAGTTATCCACTTTTAATTATAACCATTTTTATAATTTAGTACACACAACATTATAAAATATAATAATAATTTAGAAACTTGTATCTCGCTACTTTTTTCCATTTTTATACTATATCTAAACCCCCAATAAATTGTATTCACTTAAATGAATTTTTATAAACTTTTCACAGTATATACCTAATATAAAGTTAGGCTATTTGATAATGTAATACAATTGTAGATACTGAATAGATACAATTAAGTTTCAAACATAAACAATAAAATATATGCTTTATTTTTATTACAGTACAAATTTACTAGATCTACTTTTTATTATCTTATAATTGATATACTACAATCGTAAGAGCCTAATAGTAATAGATATAAATGTTATCTACACAATCAAAAATAACAACAAATATCAAAAGCTATCCTAGACACCTTAATTGCCTATCTTTTACATGTAACGCCGGGCATTAATGGATTTATTCTTATTGTGAATAATTTCAGATTACAATATATGATATGACATATATATATATATATATATATATATATATTTAGTATACCCCCCTTATTAACCCCCCCCCCTTCCCCGTTACAGGTGATGTAGAGTTTACCCCTGTTATTAACCCCCCCCCACCGTTACAGGTGATGTAGAGTTTACCCCTGTTATTAACCCCCCCCCCACCCGTTACAGGTGATGTAGAGTTTACCCCCTTTATTAACCCCCCCCCCGCTCCTTTACAGGTGATGTAGAGTATACCCCCCTTATCAACCCCCCCACACCATTACAGGTGATGTAGAGTATACCCCCCTTTATTAACCCCCCCACCCCATTACAGGTGATGTAGAGTATACCCCCTTTATTAATCCCCCCCCCCCCGTTATAGGTGATGTAGAGTATACCCCCTTTATTAACCCCCCCCCCCATTACAGGTGATGTAGAGTATACCCCCCTTATTAACCCCCCCCCCTCCCGTTACAGGTGATGTAGAGTATACCCCCTTTATTAACCCCCCCCCCCCATTACAGGTGATGTAGAGTTTGTCCTTAACCTCGCTAACTACTACACGTCTGCCAGATGTACGCAGGAGACCGTCGTTATGTGCCTCACCAAGGTAGTACACAGGGGTTTAGTATTGAGGTATAGAGGTATGGGGTATAGGGGTTTAGGGGTATAGGTGTATAGGTGTAGAGGTAGTATAGGGGCATAGGTGTAGGTAGTATATGGGTATAGGTATAGGTAGAGGTAGTATAGGTATACTATATAGGTATAGGTACATATAGTATAGAGTTTTACCTTTTTTTTTTACCTATCCCATAGCATTTGGATGCCGTAGGGGCGCAGTTGACTTCAATATAATACGTTTCCATCGGTCTCTATCCCGGGTCGCTCGCATCGCTTCTTCTATTCCAAGACTAGTCCATTCTACGATATTATCTTGCCATTGTGTCCTTGGCCGTCCTCTTCTTCTTTTACCTTCAATGGATCCTTGCAAAATAGTATTAGACATAGAGTTTGATCGTGATACATGACCAAACCACCTCAACTTCTTTGCAATGACCATCGCCAGCAATTCTGAGTGTTTGCCAATTTCTTTAACAACTCGACTCCGTACCTTAATATTGGTTATCTTGTCTCGGTATGATATGTTCATTAGCCTTCTTAAACATCTCATTTCCAAAGCTCTAATACGTCCTTGTAACTCCTTTGTTAGCGTCCACGTTTCGCACGCATAGAGGAATATTGAGTTTACTAGCGATTGCATAAGTCGAATTTTTAGTTTCAGTTGAAGTGATTTGTCGTACCATATAACATTTAGTTTTGATAATGCAGTTATTGTCTGACCTGTTCTAGCTATTATTTCAGATTTGGAACCTTTATCGTCTATAATTGCACCTAAGTATTTAAATTTTTCAACTATTTTGAGTGTATCGTTGTTTATCTTTATTTCGGATGTGAAATTACCTTCAGAATTAGTCATAATTTGAGTTTTCGTAGCATTAATCTCCATTCCATATTTACGCGATGTACTGTCAATCTTTTTTATTAGATTGGATAGCTCGGATTCACTACCTGCTAGCCCGTCTATGTCATCCGCAAATCTTAGATTTGTAATTAGTTTACCTCCGATATTTACTGTACCTATATGATTTTCTAATGCGTCATTCATTATTTGTTCCAGCATGATGTTGAAGAGTGTGGGTGACAGTAAACAACCTTGTCTCACTCCAGTTGTTGTGTGGAACCATTCACCAATTTGTCCGTCCGAGTAAACAGCACTTTCAGCTTTACTATATAGACTTTGTATAGCTTCTATTAATTTTAAGTTGATGTTAAATCTTTTCATAGATGACCACAATGCTTCATGCCAGACTCTATCAAATGCTTTTTTGAAGTCTATAAATACATGAAATAGCGGTTTGTTATGTTGGGCATATTTTTCCGATATGATTCTAAGGTTGAATATTTGTTCACTTGTACTTCGGCCTTTTCGAAAACCAGCTTGTTCTTCGGAGATAAATTCTTCAGTAATGTGCTGTAGCCTGTGTAGAATTATCTTTAGCATAATTTCACTCGCGTGTGTTATAAGGCTTATTGTCCTGTAGTTTTCACATTTCTGTTTGCTTCCTTTCTTATGTAGACTTATTATCAGTGACTTTGTCCATTCAGATGGCCATATTCCGGTTTCCCATATTTTATTACAGATATCCGTAAGCAACTTTTGTAGTATGTCACCACCTGATTTAAGAAGTTCAGCGGGTATGTTGTCAACACCAGGTGATTTACCGATCTTTAGTGCACGTATAGCAGCTTCCACTTCACTTTCCAGAATATGGAAGCTATCTTGGTCTATAGGTTCGTTCACAGCGAGCACTGCATCATCTCCTTCAGCGTTATGTGAATACAGTTCTGAACAGTATTCTGTCCATCTTTTCCTAACATCCATTTTATCAGTGATACATTTGCCATGTTTATCCTCTATATTTACAGCGGCATTATCCTTCGGTTTAGTTAGGTCTTTGACAATTTGGTAGGCTCTCTTGGTGTTATTCCTGGTTAAACAGTCACCAATGTCTATACATTTCTGGTTAATCCAATTTTCCTTAGCTTTCTTCATATCTCTTTTTATTTGAGTGTTAACCTGCTTGTAACTACTTCCTGATAGGAATTTTGTCTTTTTCAGTTCTCTTCTTAAGTCACACATATCCATCAGTTCTTCAGTGATCCCGTTTTTCTCTTTCTCTCTATGTTTACCTAGAATTTCAGTGGCTGTATCTATCAGTGTTTTATTCATTTTTTGTAATATCTCTTCGTTGTTGAATATTTTTGTTAAATGTTGTGCTGATAACTTTTCATCAATTCTATGTTTAAACAGTTTTTCAATATCTGGGTTTTTAAGTTTCTCAAGATTAAATTTATTTCGAGTGAATTTTTCTTTCTTTGGATTTTTCAGGCGAAGACAAAATGTCATCATAACCATATCGTGATCACTACCTATGTCTGATCCAGGGAATTATCGAGTCTTGTTTATATTCACGCTTGTAGTAAAACGTTTACTGACTAGGATATAATCAATTTGATTATAATATAATCCACCAGGACTATGCCAGGTTTGTATTCTTGATTTTTTGTGGGGACCAAATGTATTTGCTACTATGAGATCATTTGTTTTTGCAAATTCCAGGAGTCGATAACCTCTCTCGTTTGTTGTTGAATTGCAAAATTTCCCGGAGGTTCTTCCCCAGTCTGTTATTGCATCCTTACCAATTTTTGCATTCCAGTCACCTTGAATCACCAGTATATCTTTCTTTGAAATTTTTGAGATGGAGTCTTGTAACTCGTTGTAGAATAATTCAGTTTCTTCATCTGTATGATCGGTTGTCGGGGCATATACTTGGATTATTGATATGTTAAACGGGGTTGCATGTAATCTTATAGTCGCTAACCTTTCATTTATTGGGTTGAAGCACATGACCATTCGTGTTATCTCACTGTGTATCACAAAACCCACACCATTAATATGTTTCTTATCGTTTCCAATATAGTATAATTTGTGGCCTTCTATTGTCTGAATTTCGTTCACTCCACGTTTACGTACCTCACTCAATCCTAACACATTCCACCTGTATCTGTCCAATTCATGAGTAAGTTCTTCAAGTTTACCATCTTCTCGCAGAGTTCGTACATTCCATGTACCTATGTATGTCTCGTTTCTGATATTCAGTATAGAGTATAGGTAGTATATTATAGATAAGATAGTTTAGTATTTGTATATATAATAAATTCTATATGTTATATACTATAAGTATTGTATAGTAAAGAGAGTATAGATAGTATAAATATAAGTAGTATACCTAGATAGTATCTAGTATATAGTATATAGGATATAGTATATACCTACTAGTAGACTTATAGGTGTAATGCGCAATATTACGTAATCATCATTTTGCCATTCCACTCTTAAACCTTGTACCCCCAAACATTGTTCCTACTGACACCACCCTCTCCCCACTGTGATATTGTATGGTGGTGGAAGTGTTTCAGTTGTGGTGATCGCGTATCGTATCGTCGAGATTAATGTGTAATGTAATACATTTATTATAAAGGATATTTAGGATCAATCTAAATATAAAATCTTAAAAAAATGTCATAGTATATATTATTTATATATATATAAATAATTGTACGTATAAATAATTGTATATATACTAAATAAAATCTAATTAAATATATATTTAATAATTCATTATCAATTTGTATATATATATAGATTATTAATTTTAATCGATAACATAACCCGTTAGGCGCTAAATAACGGATACCCTCCACCCCTCCTCTCCAACCCTCATATCACCTCATATCCCCCTCATATCCCCCTATATACCCCCATACCCCTCATATCCCCCATACTCCTCATATGCCCCCAATATCCCTCATACCCCCCATATCCCCTCATATACCCCCTCATCTCCACACCCCCCGACGCACCCCCTCACATCGTCAGGTACATTTCGACCGTCTGTTTCGACGTCGTAACCCTCGCACCGTGAAGCTGATGTCCCGCAGTCTCGAGCTGCAACTCGCCCGTAGAGCTATGAAACCCAACATCATCATGAGCGTCCCCCTCCTCAAGTGCTTCATCTATAAACTACAGGTTAGTAGTACTACTTATGTACTACTTCGGTCTACTTCGGTACTACAGAGGTACTACAGAGGTACATCAGCCTAGCTAAGCTAATTAGATACAATACCTAGGTAGGGGAAAGTCTCCGATTACCGACCCCTAAATGATTATTTGTAATAACTTATTCATTATTAAATATATTTATTTGAAATTTTCTAATTAGGGTAATATTATGGCAATGAATAATATGGCTATTTTAAATTTTTGATATCATTATATTTACAATAATAAATAGGGGGGTCGGTAATCGGATACATATGCCTAATACCGACCCCCTTCTCCTATTACCGACCCCCTAAAATAATCCAGGTATAAATAATTGTAGTATTATAATATCCAATAAAAATGGTATATATACATAAATATAATTAATTATAACAAGCACCCTAATTTATTTTTTATTGAATTTATGTTTTAATAGTAATATTAAATTTAAATTTAAACGTTATAGTAATTATATTAAAATAGTGTATATTATTATTTTATATTTATTTATTAATCAGTATGTATATAATCAACTGGAATCATGAATCCGAAATATATATAAATGATACACAAACAACTTACGACATATTTTAAAGTAAAATACGGATCTATTTTGAATGGATATTATAAATCACATGGGGTCGGTATTAGGGTAATTTAGGGGGTCGGTAATAGGAAAATCATATCGGTTGCTATAATTAAGATATATTGGTTAATACTTATTCAAATAAAATTATTTTTATAGTAGTTATAAACATTTTATTGATGTACAATATTATGTACAGTATTAAGTTTTCTTTTAATTAATAAAGTATTTACAATAATTTAAAAAAAGTTTTTTTAAAAAATTTTTTAAAACAAAATACTTATTCAAGGATAATAACAGTTCAGGTGTATATAATTTGTTGATATTTCTTATAGTTACTGAGATACGAGAGGGGGTCGGTATTAGGAGGGGGTCGGTAGTCGGAGACTTTCCCCTACATTAACTAAATGCATTATCTAAGTACATTAACCTATTGTATCAGTTAGGTATGTTCTTTATATATATATATTCATTAATAGAAACTGTGTTTGCTAATTATTGATTTGTTATTATAAGCATTACATTATCGATATACATTTGAAATATGTTTTATATATGTAAGTATTTAAATAAAGCATTAAAATTACATTTCTGACGCGTCACTCAATCGATGTACAGCAAGAAATAAACGGCGAGAAAAAGCAAGGCGACGAGGGTGCGTTCTCAGTCCCTGATTTCATGTTGAGAACCCCTAAACACGCGGGGGCGTTGTCTGCTCGACACATGAATCGTAATTTCACGTTTTCTCAATCGGTCTCCGCACCCAGCGTACCAGGTTACATCCCGACCCAGCATCCCGACCTAACATCCCGTCCAAACTATTATTATTAGTAATTTATCATAACACCATTATATATAATATATATTTCAATAGTGTATACTCAATATATATATAGAGTATACACTATTGTAATATATATCATAATCTGCATCATCATCATCATCATCTGCATCATCAGCACCCTCATCATCATCATCATCACCCTCACACACCCATCATCACCTCATCATCACCCCACCCCGCCCCGCCAGCTCAAGGTAAACTCGAGCGTATCGCTGCGTTAGCCGCCGCCACTGCCGCTGCCAAGACGCTCAGGGACACGGCCGAACAGAAGGAACAGGCCCGTCGAAAGCTTCACGAGGAGGAAGCTGCGCTCCTGATGCGACGCAGTAGTAGTCTTGCATCACCGGCACCCGGGTCGGCGGACTCTACCCCTCTCGCACCCGCCGAATATCACGACACCATCTCCGGTTAGCGGACGTATTTGTGGGCGTGTCTGATAATAGTATTTGTGGGCGTGTCTAAGCTATATTACAGCGTTGCCACGTATGTATGTATGTATGCGCATTCGTATGTACGATTAACTGTATACCAGAACGATATTTAGCGAGATGTTTGTTGCACGGAATACTTACGATATATTGATTGATATTTTATGTAATCGAATATACAGTCGAAAGTATAAAGTATAAATATTTGCTAAAATTAATATACATCATTGAAATAAAATATATGGTATTGAAATTAATCGTAACTATAGTTTAATATGCATATATATATATATATATATATATATATATATATATATATATATATATATGTATATATATATATATACATATGGCATATAATATATTGTAATACTAATATGATGATACACATACTAAGTCAAATACTTAAATACAGTATTAACAATTATATGTATTATTGACTTAATGTATGGAATAATGTACCGAACTAAATGCACAATGAATATATCTTATCATCAATAATCAAATGTATTGCTTAAATTAATGAAAATCATTTGAATAAAGATGTATATTAAATATAATAATACGGTAATATTAATAACGATAATATCTATTTCGATTCGAGTGAATTAAATTAAAAATGGGTTTGACCAAAGTTGAAGAATGTGTTCTTACCATGTAAACTTGAGTTTCACAAATAATATAGGTTAACTTTAAATATATATGTGATTCATTGAATATAAATGAATCATATTATAAAATGAATTTAGAAACTCTAATCTCAGATTTCTATATAATAGATTCAGCTTGTCTCGAGATAGGTGATAAATAATCTCGACTCGAGATAAATTTTTAATAAAATAAGTCTCGACTAGGCATCAAAATTAAAATTCTCAGTAGTATCAAAAAATATTTACATCACTAATATACATATATATATATATATATATATATATATATATATATTTATAAACTACAAAATTATATATTTCAAATTCCACATTAACTAAATACCCGCTCCTCACCCGGCGACCTTGGCGCAGGTTCCGTGATGACCTTGGACACGTTGACCAGCGACTCCATCGCCGCCCCCGACTACCGAGGTCACCCGGACAACCTGAACGTTCCGCACACGATGCTGAACAACCGACATCAAGCGGTTCCATTCGTAGCGCTCTCGTCGCTGTGTCAAAGCATACCGGCGTCCTTGACCTCGTACGGGGTCACCGGCGTACTGAGACCGGCGTCGGCCAGCCAACCGGGTCAGTACGCGACGGAACGCGACACTGAGTACGACGACGAACTAGCCGACCGAGAACTACGGCCGAAATCCAGCTTTTCTTGACCGCCGCCGGGGTCTCGTACGAGATCTGACCGGTGAGGTGTTTGCTGGAATGACCGCAGCCGACGATGAAGTCACTATATTTCTACAGAGTACGAATAATAAACCAGCGTTTTTAGTTATTCGTGATTTCACGTTATTTCACGTTATTTATACATTATTACGAGTACGTGTGAGGGTAAACGTGTATGTGTATGTGTGTGTTTATATGTTTAAATGTGTATATTTGTGTGTTTGTATATATATATATATATGTATGTAAATATATTATATATATACATATATATATATAAATAAATATATATATATATATATATATATATATATATATATAAATAAATAGGTGACATACAGACATATAGAGATGGCATTGCGATAAGTAGAAAATAAACATGTAAAATAATGCATAAGGAGAAGATCCCACATGCTCTCATAAATAGGGGATATATATCATTAGGTTCATAACTAGAGAGTAAGTATATCCTATACATGATTAGGTATCCACTCATGTTAAAAGTTATCATAAAGAGCTCTAGGCAACTAAGAAGGGCGTATTAATCAGAGTGGTCTATAGTTATATCTTCATGAGATGAGGTGAAGATGAATATTCTATGATGTACACGGGTATACTTGTGCCAAGAATGTTCATTGCAATACAATACATTGGTAGATTATAAAGATACGTAACTATACGTAACATATATATAATGATTACAACAAAAGAAGTTAAAATAAAGTGATAACTTTTAGGTACGTTTTGTTAACCAGCACGTTTTAGTGTCTAGCCCATATATGGGTCTATAGACTGTACAATATACAATGTACATTCTAGAGTATACAGTGTATATTTTACTGTATGTATGGCGTATGCACAGGGGGGTCGTGGGTGTCCGGACCCCCTCATTTATAAATAGAGGGGGGTACAGATATCCTTGAACCCCCCCCCCTATTTTATGTCAATTTTAAAAATAATTTAATAATTTGTTAATTTATAAATTTAGACAATTTAATGTTAATAGCGATTATTAGTAAAATACACATTATACTATTTTAGTTGTAGTCACAATATTATCAATACCTTATATAATGATATACAAAAATATGTTGATAAACCTTTCCAGACAGATATAAGATGTATTCAAATCGGTGTAGTGAAAAGGAAGTAGTGTTTTTCTACTATTATATTTACTTACTTAGTTACTTAGTCCCGTGACGTCGAACATCGTAGGGGGAGCACATTATTTCTTCCGTAACACAACTTTTTCCATTCATCTCGATTCCATGGTTTTTCTAATAAATTACCTAAGGACAGATGTGTATATTCGGTTAGGTCGTTCATCCAGTTTCTCTTTGGGCGACCTCTATTCCTCTTTCCTTCAACATATCCTTGCATTATTGTTTTGCATAAGTTGTCATGTCGACTTATGTGACCATAGAAGCTGAGTTTTCTTTGTAAAACAATATCCAGAAGAGCCGTATTATGACCAATTCTCTTTTCGATTTCAGCTCGAACGAATAAATTAATTGTATGCTCTCTGTAGCATATTTGAAGTAGACGTCTGAAGGCTTTGGTTTCGAAGGCGGATATCCATTTTTTTGATTTTTGGTATAACGTCCACGTCTCGCATCCATATAACAGTGTTGAGAGAACTATTGATTTATATAGCTTACATTTTATTTTAAAAACAATTTCTTTGCTCCTCCAAATCTTTTCTAATTTCACCATTACTGATGTTCCGTTGAAATTCTTATACGGATTTCTTTTTTTGATGTTGCATCATCGGATAGCGTAGCTCCTAAGTACTTGAAATTAGAAACATTCTCTAAAGCGTTACCATACATCATAATCTTAGGCGCTTCTGTTTCTCCGTTCACTAAAGTTTTGCTCTTGATATGGCTTATTTCCATTCCGAAAGACGTTGCTGCTTTTTCAAGTGAATCCGTTAGACTTTGTAATTCCGCTTCCGGAAATCTATATCGTCGGCAAACCTTAAATTAGATATTTATCTCCCGTATATTTTTATTGATTATTCATGATTTTGAAGTGTGACTTGCATTATTCTTTCCAAAAATATATTGAATAGTTGCGGTGAAAGTAGGCAGCCTTGTCTTACCCCCACTTTAGTACAGAATGTAGGGCCAATTTGATTGGTAAGTAACACAGAGCTGCTAGTTGACTCATAGAGGGATCTTATTATATTAATCAGTTCGGTATCGATTCCGAACGATGTCATGATATCTCATAGACTTCGGTGCCAAACCCTGTCGAATGCTTTTTTTATATCAATAAAATTGTGAAAAAGTGGTCTTTGTTGCTCAATATGTTTTTCCATAATTTGCCTACAATTTAAGATCTATACTGTCGTACTTATGTTTTTCCGAAAACCTGCTTGTTCTTCTGATAGTATGTTTTCTGTTTGTGGTGTTAGACGGTTAGGTATTATACGTAATAGTATTTTGCTTGAGTGGCTGATTAGACTGACTGTTCTATAATTTTCACAATTCTTTGATCACCTTTCTTTGGTAGTGGGATTATTAAGGATGTTGTCCATGCATCTGGCCATTTATTTGTAGACAATATTTTTTGGCATAAATCTGTTAATAATTTAGTTAGTACTTGGCCTCCTTCTTTAATAAGTTCACTTGACACATTATCTATGCCCGGTGATTTCCCATTTTTCAGCTTCTTTATAGCATATTCGACTTCTGATTTTAATATAGGCAAAATTGTGACCTCTTTATTTGCGAGAGTGTTCGTTTGTAGTAAAGGTATATCTGGATTAATGGAGTAATTATATAATTCTTTACAATATTCCGTCCATCGTTCCATCTTTGCCTTATCGTCTGCCAGTGGTGTTCCAGTTTTGTCTTTTATGATAGATGTTTTTCTGCTAGATGAATTAGTTATTAGTTTAAGCGTAGTGTATGCCTTCTTACTATTAATTCCTCTGCTTAGATCATAATCAATTTCTTTGCATTGCTGCTCTAGCCAATCTTCTTTTGCTTTTTTCATACTCTTTTAATCAGGTTATGTACCTTCCTGTATTCGTCTTTTAATTTGTCACTATTATTTTTCATAGCTTTCAGTTCTCTTCTCTTATCGCATAAATCGAGAATATCATCCGTTATCCATGGTTTTATCTTTTTCCTGTATTTACCCAGAACTTGTTGCGCCGTCGATGTTATAGATTCTGCAATAATAGTGTATTTTTTATCTGTAGATAAAGTGTCAATATCAATAGATTTAAGTTTCTTTTCCAGTTCCTCTCTGTACTCTAAACATGTCTTCACATTTGATAATTTTTCTACGTCGTATTTAACTCTATTAATGTTTCCTGCTTTTTGTGTTATTAGTTTTAATCTCATGTTACATAATACAAGATCATGATCGCTATTAATAACTACTCCCGGGTAAGTTCTGGTTGAGGATTTATGAATGCTAGATTTGAACCGTTGCGGCATTAGAATGTAGTCAATCTGATTATGTACAAGACCGTTTGGTGAATGCCATGAAGATTTTCTTGAATTTGTCTGTGGGTGTAGTGTATTGGCTATAGTGAAACTATATTTAGAAGCAAATTCCAGAAGTCTAAGTCCTCTTGGATTAGTTTTTCCCAAAGCAAACTTTCTAACTGCATACCTCTCAATATCATTTGTGGTTCCCACTATAGCGTTCCAGTCACCATGTACTATCAATACATCTTTTCTGTGTACATTCACCATCATTTCCTCTAATTCCTCATACAATATTTCAACTTCTTCATCTTCATAGTCACTTGTTGGAGCATATACTTGAATTATAGTGATATTCACAGGATGTGACGCTAGTCTTAATGACATCATTCTTCTCGATACTGCTTCGTAGTTTAAAATAGCTGACGTCAGTTCTTTTATTTACTATGAAAGCTACTCCTTGTTGGTGGTGTTTTTTCTGTCTGCTGTATATGATCTTATGACCTTCATCTGTGACCTCTTCA
>OZ025239.1:109917084-110017084 GCA_964019155.1 Osedax fenrisi
TAGATATTATATCTATAGATATTATATTATATCTAAGATATACCCTATAGGTACAGAACAAATATTAAACGTAGTTATTGAATTATATAATTTAAAATGTTATAAATGTAGGTACATTTAAAAAATTAGAAGGGGTATATATAGCAGACTAACGACGTTAGTCTAACATCTTCTGTATTTTTAATGTAGTTGTTTTAAGTGTATATTATATTTTTTTAATTATTTATTTTGTTGTTGTGTATTATGTAATGATTATAAAAGTATAAATGTTGATTTCTTATGTATTGATTTTGTGTTTTTTATTTAATGTTATTTAGTTTATTTTAATATAATTGGTGGGACCAATTAACTGTCGCGTAGCAATAATATAATTTGAATTATATTAGATTTAATAATATTATTTCAGTTTTGATTATACCTTGGCACGTGGAGCTCCACCTAGGTTTCTATAAAGTTATATTGTCATTTTCTATATTGTAATGTTTTATATATTTTTAACAGCATTAATGTATGGTTTTTGTTTTGATTGTTTAATAAAATTAATTTAAATACAAGACCGTTGTCTCTATCATTTTGAGTGGTGTGATATTGCCAACACCTATTTCGACCACTCATTATTATATGTTGCTACTACTACTACTACTACTACTACTACTACTACTATTATACATATTTTCATGATTTTTCTCATTTTATTATAATTACACCGAATCCGATAAATCCATAATTGATATTATAATTGATAAATCCATAATTAACCGGAAGTCGGTCAAATTTACTGCTTTAAAATCATGTATTTTCACTATTTCGGCCGTAGCTCGAAGAATATAGAATATTAGTAAACGAAATGTATACTACTATATTATAATTTAATTATCTATTTAATAAATTTAAAATTATTAAAATCGAATCATTATTATAGATTTTGATTTTGTACATTATAAAAATGTTATATATTCATGTATTTACATGGTAGAGATAGGAAATGTACTTTTATAAATTAATTTATGAGGTAATAATTATTAAAATTAGTAAAAAATGATTAAATTATAATGTTATATATCAATGTAGGATACATAATACCTAATAGAATACAGATATGTTTTAATATATAATTTATGTAATAAAATTATACAAATATAATATAATACTAATACTAATTATTAATGTATCGATAAATATTAAGTTTTAGAAAAAATAAACATGATAGAGAATAATATATGTGAAGAAAATACTAAAGTGCGAGAGAAAACAATGAATATAAATGTTGATAATATTGAGAATGTAATGAAAAAAAATGATACTGTAAGTATACAGTTAAAGTTTAGAATATTGTAATACATTTTCTTTAAAACAGGTTACACTATTACTGGAAAAAGGAAAGGCGGGAATAAGTGTTACTGAATCATGCCGGATTTTATGCAGGTGTGTAAAGATAGCTGATTTTTTGAATGATTTATCTTTTGCTGGGTAAAGTAAACAGTAGGAAGAAATCGTTCATAAATACGAAAACATATAAAGTATTTGCAAGTTTGTATTTGTCAAATTTGTAATACATTATTAATAAGATATAGTAAAAGTGTGTAGTGGAAAATAACCGAATACGGAAAGTGCCCGAATACGGACACTCTATGTATCTCAGAAACCATAAATCCTTCAAAAAAATGTTTAATGAATACAATATTCATAATTATATAAATATATTTTTTAAATAATTTTTTATTTTTTAATTATTCAAAATATTACTGATATATCCAATAAACTGATTTTGTTATTGCGTTTTTAAATTTATAAAAAAAATGTCAATATAAAACTTTTTCAAGAATATACAAATGTATCTCTATAACACAACAATATTATTAAAAACTAAAGCATTCTAAACATTATATACATAATTGCCATATTTGTTATCAAATATTAAGTAAGTTATAAACATATATCTAGAAGTCATATAAATCTCTAATATATTATATATTATATTCCATATACAGAAACTCTAGATATCATAATACGGACAATGTCCGTCGGACATCCTATAACAAATCATCGCGCAGCTTGTATACTCTTCTGATTTTCATAAAAATCGCGTACGTTATAATATTAATACTATTGATAAATCTACAAAAATTTTATTATTTAGATACATAACTTATATTATAATAATTATTAATTAATAAAATAATAAAAATTAATAAATGAATTATTATTTAAATTATTCATACAATTAATTATAAATAATGTAATTTTAATTTATCTGATTGGTTCATAGTATATATATATATATCACATTCAACTTTTCGACTTCGTACAGTGCAGACGTTTTTTTTTACATAGTGAATTATCATAGAATTCTAAAAAAAATAATTCTTGCTATTGGACTGCATCAAAGCTTTGTATACATCAGTTATATATTATATATAACTAATATTTTAGGGTGTAATATGTATAACTATCCTTTAGCATATTCAATATGTTCCATGTATGACCTCATAATAAGTATATATATATATTGAGCCTACTATTTTTTATTTATTTTTAAATTGTGTATAGATATATATATATATATATTACGAGTAATTGAATTTGTATATGTACGTTGAACGTACTGAACGTACTACGTTCCTATATATTATATTTTTATTTATACATATTTGTTGCTATATGTGATATATATATATATATATATATATATATATATATATATATGTATTTAATTGTTCATATATGTATATATATAATATATATATATATATATATATATATATATATATATATACATATATATATATATATATATATAAGTGTATGTATGTATATGTATACTATGTTGTATGACAAGCTATATATTATGTAAGGTATTAAAATAAATGTTAATAAGAAAAACCAATACATTTATTGTCACGCTCTATCGATTTTCTATAGAATTAAATTAATTGTAATTTATTTTTGTATTTGAATTTATATTTTCTTTATAATAGTATATTTCATTCATATTTTTCAATGGCATATTTAAATATTACATTTCACCTATTTCTACCTCATATATATTTATATAAATAATGTTTATTTGTTTCTATATATTGTTTTATTTTAATATATATATATATATATATATATATATATATATTGGTGTGTGCGATGAACACTGTGGATGAGTGTATGATTGTATGTGTATAAATTTATATATTTATATATATATATATATATATATATATATATATATATATATATATTAAAAATAACTATTTACATTATTTTATTTATTCACCGACTTATATTATTTAATTGTTTTTATATATTTATTTTAAAACTGTTTTTAACTTACATTTTACTTTTGATTTGCCTATAGTATTGCCGTACAGTATTACTTACTCTGATTTCTATTATCAATATGAATTCTAGTTTATCTATAACTTTCACATGTCCCATTACACATTGTTCTAGCAATTTTTCTAACTCGCATACTCTACACACACATGTTAATTCTCATAAAATCCGTGATGAAAATGTACCTGATACGTAATATAAATCTTTTAATAGATCTTTTTGCCAATCATGTAATAAATCTTATTGTTTAGCACGTGATCATAATTTTAATGGCTAACTTAATCCCAGATGCAGCCAATTATAGATGATTTACTAGATAATTCGGATCCTAATATTTCTTCCAACTTTAATATTCCTGAAATTAATGAAATACTTAATTCTAAAATTCAGATAAGAAAACATATCCCAAAAATGTGTAGAGATCTATTTGCCGAAGCTTTGACTACTTTATTCAGAAATATTTCCCAAAATCCAATTGAAATGAACTTTCGCTTATTAACGCTATTTCCAAGAGCTGTTTTACATCTCCCATCTCGGTTGGTAAAAATAAAAGAGTTCGAAGCGCTCGTATCTTAAAACGTTGGATTTCTGGAGAACATTATCTTCTCTGGTCTGAGACTAAGCGTGAAGCTGATAAATATTCGGAGCATAAAAAGTCTACAAATACAAAAAACAACATAGATCGTGCTATCAAATTAACACAGGAAGGAAATGTTGGTAAAGCGTGTATAAAGCCCTTTTATCTAATGCTTCTCAAGATATTATATCAACTCTACAGGATAAACACCCTAAAAGACTTCATCCAATTGATATTCCTTCTACTCAAACTAATTCGTCAATTCAGTTTACTACTAAAGAAGTGATGTTTATGTTAGATTCCTTTCCTGTAGCTAGTGGTGCGGGTCCAAGTAAACTTTCGTAGGTGTGAAGGGTGGATGCGAAATTATTGTGCATTCGGTAAGATCCTTAATTGATATATATATATATATATATTCTAGTTCTACTGATAAATGTCTTCTAAAAATAGACTTTAAGAATGCGTGTAATCTTATATCTCGCGAATCAATAATTAGCCAAGTTGCTAAATATTTCCCAGGCTTTTTAAATTGGACATTATTTACTCTTCTCCCAGAATCAAAATTATTCATAGGCAATGAGTTTATTCTAATCTCCAGAGGTGTTCAGCAAGGTGATCCTCTCGGCCCATTACTATTTTCATTAGCTTTAAAAAAATTTACTGATATACCTAATTACTACAAAATTCCATAATTTGAACCTATCATTATTTTATTTAGATGATGATATTATAATAGGAAATATAAATGAAGTGAAATTACCATTGGATACTATTCTACGAGTTTCTTCAGATTTAGGTCTCGAAATTAACATAAGCAAATGTGAAATTTGGTGGACAAATTTCGATGACATCTCGTGGGATATATTTCCTGACTCAATTAATAAGATATATGGAGAAGGAATTGATTTACTCGGTTCATCAATTGGTACTTCCAAATATATAAATAACCACATGGATATTAAATGTAATGATTTTATTAAATTGCAACAGGTCATTTTACTAATTTTACTAATTTTAACCCACAGTGTGAACTAGCCCTTATTCGTTCATGCGCAGGTATTTGTAAAATTTACTATGCTCTTAGAACTTCTCCTACTAAAACCATATATAACTCTATTAATAAATATGATAACTCTTTAAGAGAATCGCTTGAAGAAATTTGCCAATCTAGCTTGGATGAAGACTCGTGGTGTCAGGCTACTCTTCCAATCCGTGAAGGTGTTCTAGGGATTATTTCTGCATGCAACATAGCTCCAGCAGCGTTTCTATCTTATGTAAGCCAAGCGATACCTTTTATTTCAAATTTATCAATTTCATTAGACATAGATAGTATTTTGAAGGATTCAATTTCTCAGATTATGTCTTTGGGTTGTTTAAATGCTAAGGAAATTCTAGATGAACGAATTTGTTTACAGAAGAAATTATGTACTCCTATTTATTTAAAAAGTAAATGTAACCTACTCAACCGCTCCACTACTCGAAATAAAGCTAGACTACTTTCGTTATCGGGAGATCATGCAGGTGCATGGTTACTAGCCGTCCCAAATCCCTCAATGGGACTATCTTTTAATTCCACTGAATTTAGAGTACTCCTTGTTATAATAGTTTGTTGTTCTAACTATAATGGAATCGATCTGGATGCAATGGCTAAGTTACGAGTTTATGCTACGAAGATTTGATATATTAATTAAACACGTCTAACTAGGTATATATTTATTTACAAGAGGAAGTTAATGTGAAATGTGTCAAGGGTCGCAGGTCATGTTCAATGACTATCAATAACAATACAATACACAATACAACATCCTTAGACACATGTTGGGCCTACCTCTCTATAGTATATCTCGTACATGTCCAGCTTGCAACAAAGCATTACTTGATATTTATGGAGACCATAGTCTGATATATGGAGCTGGGAGTGAGCGTACTAATAGGTATAATTATGTACGAGATACTCTATACCATATAATGAATTCAGCAGGTTTATCCCCATCATATTTAGAAACAGCCAATTTGATCCCAGGTACTATTCGGAGACCTGGAGATGTTTCAGTAACAAACTGGTCTTTAGGAAAATCAGCTGCCATCGATGTATCAATCACCTCTCCGCTGAAGAATACTACTATTTTAAGTGCGGCAATTGAGGCTGGTTTTGCAGCTGGTGAGCGTGAAAAATCTAAAGACGAGAAAAATTGTAATAATTGTCATGATGCAGGTATTATTTTTCTCCCTTTCTTTGCTGAAACATTTGGTACTTGGGGTCAAATTGCTAAAAATATAATTAGCTATATTTCTAAACGATGGGCTAATAAGCATATGAAAAATAGATATAAAGCGTTAAACTGGATTTATCAAAAACTTTCTGTAGCCATGCACCGAGGAAATGCCAATATGATGATTTCAAGAAGCCCGATAGTTGAATTTTATAGTTAATTTATGTTATTGTTTTTATTAGTTTTATTTTAATATTTTATTCATTTTTTTAATATTATTTTGCGTTTATTATATTTTATTCAGTTTTATTTTAATATTTTATTCATATTTTTATTATTAGTTTGCGTTTATTATATTTTATTTAGTTTGGCTCAATACGATGATGAAGAGATCGAAAAATTCATTTTTAATATTCCATATATTTTTTATTTTTACACCCTTCTGAGTTATATATATATATATATATATACATATATATATATATATATATAGTTTATCCTAATGGTATATAGATTGTCCGTATTATAAAACATGGTATCAGTATTCTAACAAGGGTACCTAATATGAACAGATTAAATAACATTTTAAAATCACAATAATATCTATAATCATATAATATTAATATATTGTAATTTTTGAATACAAATATTGAGTCATAAAATGTTAAGACCATTTATTGTTAAAGTGTCCGTATTAGGTTATTTTCCCCAGGCTACATCTGTAGTAATATAAATACCTTAAATTAGTATTTAAAAACTCACCGAGTCATATAATAATAGGTACCTAGTAGGTACTACCTACTATACAGTACAGGAAAACTTCTAGATCACGTGTAAGTATACGTCGACTATTACGCTGACTAATCCCTCGCTGCGTAATACCCTGTCATTACGTAATACCCTTAAAGTTACGTAATAGCCCGGGTCTTACGTAACGCCCTTCAGTACAATGCACGACCTATTAACTCCTGAGAGCGCGACCAACGCGTGACGTAATCAATCGAACTACGTTGTATAGTCAGTTGAAACTAGCCAGTGAATACGTACTACTAATACTACCGTTACTACTACTACTACTACTACTACTACTACTATAGTGACTACTATTGTGATTACTATCGATACTATAGGTACTACTGCTGGTGAATACCTTATCGTTTAGGATACTGGATAATCATTTGGAGCCACAAACATAGGTTAACATTTAGATATATATATATATATATATATATATATATATAAGTTTATATATAAGTATTATTTCGTACACATATTATGTAGCCATAATAGCTATTTGTAAACTAATAGGTTTCAATTTCAAACCTAATATTTCTCTATAGATACATATATATATATATATATATATATATATATATATATAATTATTATGATTATATGTAGTTTACATTGTTCCCCTTAACAACAGTATGTATACTATTATCGAACGTATATTACAGAAATAATTATAAACGAAAAATAAAAGATAAAATAAATAAACGAATATAATAAACATATATTAATATAGTAGGTAACCTACGAAGATAACAAAAATACGAGTATGTGTGCATGATACAATAGGCGTATACGTATGGTGTATTACGTATATACCTATGTTTGTCTTTAGTTCTGGTATTGTGATTGATAGTTGTGTCATAATAAAGTATCATATTGACGAAGTTGCGTAGCGGAATGTGGAGACTTGAGCCATTTTTTTGCACAAACTTAAGTTTAAGTATAATTATACCTATAGGTAGGTATAGGTAGGCAGGTATACCTATAATACAAGTGTATACGTCATTTTAGACATTAAACATATTTAGTATAATATAATTATAAATAAGGTACATTTTTTTATAAATTTGTTGAGAACAAATTTAAAATGGGGACACTGAGGCGTTTTAATTCTATTGTAAATCATAATATAATCCATTTTAGCAAATTAAACAATACATAGGCTAGGTCATATATAATACCAACCCTGTGTAAGTTTAATAAAGTATAGTATAGTTAGCCTTTATTAGTTGAAATATATTGAAATATACAACTTTAACAGATTATTTATCTGAGACATATTATATAAGTCTTCATATATGACTTATATAGGTCAATATAACTTAAAACCTAAGTCAATATCAAAATGTACAATATGTTGTTGTCTTTTCGTTTGATTACAATTATTTATAGACAATGTTAAAATTATATTTCCTATCAATATCCTACAAATTTATATATTTTCTATACCGAGAAATGGAAATTAACCAGATGCATATGATTTCCAATCTACTAACACATGTATTAGTAGATTAGCAATAGTACTTGTAATTGCATTCATTATTAACGTTTTATATTTATTTTGAGTAAATAATGATATGTAAAATATATAATAAACCTATGATACCATTAATATTTGTTAGTTAATGTAATGTATGTACATATTATATAATTAACAAAATGTAACTAATGCTAATTCAAATAAATGTATAGTATTTTATTGACACAATAAAATGAATATTACTCATACATATGACTGCTTGATTATAGAATTATAGTATTAATAATTATAGAATTAAAATTGTTTTTAAATTGGGGGGGGGGTGATATATATATGATACCACCATACACATATCGGGGATAATATATCACCCGTCCATCTTTATTTACTTCACTATATATAAATTATAGCAATTATTCAATAATTATATATAATTTAAATAAATTGTTCTAAAATATGTTACAAATCATTATTTTGGGTGAAAATTGTCACAAAAACTCATTTTTTAAGAAGTTTTTTTATAAATGCTTTATTAAAAAAATGTATATAGAATTTTTTATTTTTTATATATTAATTATATAGATAATATAATATATAAGAATTATTTGATCATAAAATATAAATATTTAATCGTATATTATTTAATTTTCACTTTTATATTTATTATGTCTAAAATTAATTATAAAAACCAATTTTTTTCAAATAAATACGATTCTAGAATTATTTTCAAAATCATATATCACGGCCTATGATTCATCGGCCATGACTCATGAGTCATGACTTATGGCACAATCCGTGTCCCTTATTGGGTTACTAGTTATGATTTTTATAATTTTATTTTAGTAGAAATATAATTTTTTCTGAAGGCTCAGCTCATGTATCTAGGTATCATTAATGTTCAAGTATCCCAACTATATTCTACCTATAGTTAAGTTGTATTTAGGCATATAGAATTATAATTCTACATAATCCTACATAATTCTACTTAATTCTACATAATTCTACATAATACTACATAATTCAACATAATACTACATAATCCTACACAATTCTACGTAATTCTACATAATGCCTACATAATTCAATTTCCCTGATATTGTTTATAAAGAGAAAACACCATAGGTTACCGCCTACTTATTAGTTCAGGTATACCTGTATACCTATATAACTATAGTTATAGTAGTGAAATATACTTAACGGTAATGACGGGTAGTATATGCTATAGTATAATATAGTATATGGTAGTATACTAAATATACCAGCTATAGGTGGTATATTTACCACTATATAGTACCTGGGGAAAGGTAGTAGATGATATATTAATTAATGGAGAGTAGACTAATCCATACTGTATACAGTCGAGGCAATAGTAGGGAATAATAGAGGGTAGATATATTCTACCATACACACCTGCGTTGTATTAAGGAGTATGTACTGTAGGTTATGTAGCGTATTGGGTGTAATATAGGGTATGTGGGTAGTGTCAGGTATTAACAGTAGTTGTTATAGACTATAACTTATATTAACCTAATGGATACATTAGTTATAATCAAAATTAACAAATAATTGTAATATGTAATATTGATTGATGACATGTTATTTAGTAACTGTGAACTAAATATCTATTAAATCAGTTTAGAAATAGCATTAAAAGAATATTTTATAATACGCCATTATAAAATAAATATTTATTTTGAAATCTATATTTTTAACTAATATAAATTGTTATATAATATTGTATATCTAATATATAACTTTTATAAAAATAATATTTATAGGTAGTCAAATACAGATAAAATTTGTTGCTGTAAAATATTTAATATTTTTCATAATTTTGTTTACAAAGTTATAAACTTTTACCTAAGCAACATCAATTTTCATACAATTGCACATACTATCTACACCCATGTTATCTCAGAGTTAAACAAACTAAATTAAATTGTAATATAGCTATTATATGCCCTTTTTATATAACAAACACAAATTTAAAATAGTTTTTTAGAAACACTAAATATACGGAGGCAATGCGTTCCCTATTTCTATACATGTAAATCAACAAGATGGCCGTCCCATGGGAATAGGGGAAAGTAAGCTAATACTGACACTTTAACAATAAATGGTATTAACAATTTATGACTCATTATTTTTATTCCAAAATTACAAAATATTAATATTATATGATTATAGATATTATTGTGATTTTAAAATTTTATTTAATCTTTTAATTTCATATACAACGGGGGTGTCCGTATTCGGTACTCATGTCCGAATTCGGACACCCTGTATTATAATACGGAAACCCTATATACCACTAGATAAACTATATATTATTGATGAAGTAATCAGACAAATTACAATTACATTATTTATAATTAATTTATGAACAATTTATTCCAATTTAATTAGTTAATAATTTATTTTTTTTAATATTTTTTTAATTAATAATACAATTTAAGTATCTAAATAATACAAATTTTAGATTTAGCTTTATTGGTGGTATTAATATTATAACGCACGCGATTTTTATGAATATCAGAATAATTCATACGCTGCGTGCTGATTGGTTATAGGGTGTCCGATGGACACTGTCCGTATTAATACATCTATAGTGTCCGTATTAGAGACTTATATGATATCTAGATATATGCTTATAACTTAATGAATATTTGATAACAAATATAGAAATTATATATATAATTTTAGAATGCTTTATTTTTTAATAATATAGTGTTATATTTTATATCGATACATTTGTATATTCTTGAGAATGTTTTAAGTTGAAATTTGTTTTCATTAATTTCAAAAAGTAATAAAAAAATCAGTTTATTGGATATATCAGCAATATTTTGAATTATTAAAAAATAAAAAATAGTTTTTAAGACTATTTATATAATTATGAAATTGTATTCATTAAATAAATGTTTGTAGGATTTTCTGAGATACCGAGAGTGTACGTATTCGGGCACTGTCCGTATTCGGTTACTTTCCCCTAAAATGTATAAATTGTCCTAAATGATAACCATATTACTAGAATTATAATGTGTAACCTATAGGTATATGTTTATAATACATGCATGTACTATACACACACACAGATCTTGAACACACCTATAGGTTGATATGTCCTACTCCTTGACAAGTAAAACTACTAGTGCGGTTAGTTGAGAAATAGGTGACATTATAAAACTAGTAGTATTTATAATTAAAGTATGTATTAATAATTAATTTCGTATCAGTATTATATATATAATATGTCATATATATATATATATATATATATATATATATATTATTGAGGTATCTACCAAATAAAGCCTATAGGCTTTCACTGATCCTCCATAGACGTATACGTAGGTCCTATATATACGTCGTGTCTCGTATGTCTATAAACTGATTTCATTCATTCATTCATATATATACGATATAGGGGGGAGTGAATTTTGAAATAATTATGGCGGTCTGGTTATGTCTTGCGATAGTGATTTAGGGGAAAGTATCCGTATACCGATACCCTCTCGTATCTCAGTAACTATAAGAGATATCAAAAAAGTATATATATATGAACTGTTAGTAATGTAATGATAAATATGAATAAGTAGGTATTTAAGTAAATTTAATTATTTAATTATAAGTATTTAAGTAAATAAGTACCTATTTTGTTTTTAAAAATATGTAATTCTATAATTGTTATTTGATAAAATGTAATATTCTGTTTTTACTTTTTAAATATTTGAATAATAACTTTTTTTTAATTATTATAAATACTTTATTAATTAAAAGAAAACTTAATTTTGTACATAATATTGTAGATCAATATAATTTTTATAAATATTATAAAAATAATTTAATTTGAATAACTATTAACCAATATATCTTAATTATAGCAACCCATATGATTTTCCTATTACCGACCCGCTAAATTACCCTAATACCGACCCCATGTGATTTATAATATCCAATCAAAATAGATCCGTATTTTACTTTAAAATATTTCGTAAATTGTTTATATATCATTGATATAGATTTAGGATTCATGATTCCAGTTGATTATATGCATAATGATTAATAAGTAAATATTAAATAATAATATACACTATTTTAAAATAATTACTATAAAATTTAAATTTAAATTTAAATGTAATATTACTATTAAAACATAAATTCAATAATAAATAAATTGCGTGATTGTTATAATTAATTATATTTATGGATATCTACTATTTTTATTGGATATTATAATACTATAATTATTTATACCACGATTATTGTAGGTGGTCGGTAATAGGAGAAGGGGTCGGTATTAGGCATATGTATCCGATTACCGACCCCCTATTTATTCTTGTAAATATAATTATATCAAAAATTTAAAATAGTCACATTATTCATTGCCATAATATTACCCTAATTACAAAATTTCAAATAAATATATTTAGTATTGAATAAGTTATTACAAATAATCATTTAGGGGTCGGTAATCGAAGACTTTCCCCTAAGGTTATATGTGAATTTATTGACATTATTGAACTCCACATAGGCCTATAACCTTAAATCACTATCGCGAGACATAACCAGACTGCCATCATTATTTCAAAATGTACTCCATTGAATTCCTTCATTGAATTTTATTAAATCACGAAATTCGATTTTTCCGTATTTATTTTCATTAAAATCCTTCTTAATCGCGAAAAATCGATATTTTTTTTAATTGTGTTCAGCACGCGAAAAAAAACCTTTAACGTTTCCACGCTACTATAATAGAAACGTCTTAAATCGTCGGAATTCTTAGAGTTTCTCTAATTGTCCTAAAACACAACTTATTTCATTCATTCGTGAATGCATTCATATATATAATATAATGTATATACATCATATATTATGTGTGTACTGAATAAGTAAATATACCCAGCAAACAGTAAGAGCAGCATAATAGCAGCATAACAGCATATGCTAGAGCCTCAAATGTGTACATTGTGTTATTATGCTGCCATTATGCTGATATTAAATGTCTATTATGCTGCTATTAATTTGTCATGCTATTATGCTGCCATTATGCTAATATTATGCTGCTATTAATTTAAAAACTATATTATGCTGCTATTATGCTGCTATTCTAATAATATGCTATAGCAGCATAATATACATTTAATAGCAGAATAATGACAGCATAAGAGCACAATGTAAACATTTGAGGCTCTAGCATATGCTGTTATGCTGCTATTATGCTGCTCTTAATGTTAGCTGGATCTATAGTTATGATGTTCATGGTACTATTTTATTAATACATATACATTTTGGTTCAATATTGGTTCAATTAGGTACCTAATGCGCTGTTTTTAAATAAATAATAATTTTTTTTAAATCTCGAAATTTCGTTACTCCTATCACAGGAGTCCTATGTAATTATATTATTTATAAACAAGAACATTTATTTGAATTTTGTAAATTTTATAAATTAATTTATAAAAGCCTATATATCAAAATTAGGCTACTTTGACTATTTATTAAAATTATAAAGAGCTATTTTTTTTTAATTTATAATACGTGTTCGTTAAATATAACATCTTAAACCCCTTTAAGGGTAGTTTCACACTAACTCGAACGCAATTATTAACTCTAATAATTATAGGTTAAAGTTTAACTCTAATATTTAAATCCAATATTTATAAAAAAATAAATGCTTATCTGTAAAAGGGTTCTCACACCAACTCGAACGCAATTATTAACTTTAATAATTAGGTGTAAAACCTCTTTTTCGGAGATAGGTTACCTAATTTAGTTACACTTTAACCTCTAATAATTAGAGTTAATAATTGCGTTAGAGTTTGTGTGAAACCCCTTAAAGGGTAGGAAAAAAATATTTAGGCTTTTTAGGCTAAGTTTTATGCTAACTTTTTAGGCTGAGGTAGAAAAAAAATATTAAAATGTTTAAAGGTACCAATTCCACAGAAAAAATGGTCTTTATTTATTGATGATTTTTAATAAAATCAAAGAAATGTCATGGTTTTTATTATTGTGTAGGTCACATTGTTATATATTATGATTAATGAATTGTTTTTTTATTATATATATTATAAATTTATTAAATATAACGATTCTGTTCAAAATTATGAAAGGTCAAAAAAAATTCTGGATAATTCTATAATTTAAAAAAAAATTATGAGTTTGATATTATTCATATGAACTATCAATACCTCCTATAACCTGAGGTTATAGGATGTCTTGGAACTATACACAATACATTTTTACATTTTTTCGGTTTTCGGACTACAATACACATATTCTGACATTTACATGATTATAGCTTAATTATAAATGTGAAAAATATACATATTTATTTTTTGTTGGTATTTTCCTATCTATTCCAATGTTAACTTTTGTTAAATTTGACCGAGGCTTCGAATGCCTAATATTGACCTGCATTAAAAAATTTGTTGTGGGTATTCTCAATACTCATATTTAACCCTGAATTATTCAAACGTAATGGTATAATCCATAATCAACAGCATGTTTAAAAGCACTCTTCTGTGAACGTCGTGAACTATCCTACGACATGTCACATGGTGTGATTGTGTAGATGTTTTAATATTTAGTGTTTCTCCTATTTGGTGTTTCTATATTAAAATATTTATTTTATAAAAATAATGTGATTTATTTATATTATTAATAATAAATATTATATACAGGCAGGTGTAAATATCTCAAAAATAATTCTTACAGATAGACAAATAGCAGGTTAACATATTGAATATATTAAAATATAGTAGCTACTATATTGGCCTAGGACTATGTTTAATTAGCATATTTGAAAATTAGGATCTTTCTTGAAGAAATATATTGAAATTATATTATATATATATTATAATAAAAACATGCAGATTTATAATTTAGTTTATATTAATTATATTTAAAAAGTATGTATATACTATATGGTATACCAGGGAGTATACTCATAAATATATTTTATATTATACTAATTATGGGTACCGGCAAACTCGGACCAGGTAAACTGGGACCACTTTTGAAGTAAACTCTGACCACTTTTATGCTTTTATACCCATATTATATAAGTATACTATATATAGTTATTTTAAACTGGTCCGAAACTTCTTCAAAAGTGGTCCGAATTTTATTTCAAAAGTGGTCCGATTTAACCTGGTCCGAACTTTCTGTTATTCCTAATTATAACACTTGTGCTCAAATTCTAAAATAGATTACATCTAATATTATTTTGAATACACTTTATAATTAGAACAAATTTCTCATTAATAAATATTTGATTTTAATAACAAAATTAATTTAATAAAGAATATAGGAAGGTTTTCAATAGTATTGATTTGAACAATGACGGAGCAATTGATGCCAATGAGTTGTGCAAGTTACTGATAGATGTAGGAGATCCTAATAATGAATACACGAAAATAAAAGCAAGAAGAATGGTCAAAGAAGTCGACGATGATAGTTAGTTATGATAGCTAGGTAATAAGTGTTAATTTCTACATTTCCGCAGATTCGGGAACTATTGATTTCAGAGAATTTTTAGGAATAATATTAATCAGGGAAAGTGATAAACAAAAAGAGAAGCAACTTGCAATGGAAACAGCAATTCATGAAGCTTTTGCAAGGTTTAATGGCATACAAATAATTAAAATATATTAACAATGTTAAATATATTTAATATATAGATTCGATCTGGATAACAATGGACTGCTAAGCTGCAGTGAATTAAAAATAGCTTATGAATCATTTAATAGAAATAAGCCAGCTACTTTATCTCAAATTGAAAACATGTTAAAACAAGCTGATACTAATAATGATGGATATTTAGATATTCAAGGTAATATTTATACTTTTTCTACAATAAATACTATACAATTTACCAATTTATAGAATTCAAGAACATAATGCAATAAAGAAATTACTATTTTTAATAAAATAATTTGAATTATATGATTTATTATAATTTGCAGTGTACATTTATCTTTCATCATCATCTTCAGTTTCTTTTGAGACACATTCTTCTTATAATCGGAATCAGTTGAAGCTTTTGAACCGGCAAGTTCACGTTCAGACACAATAAACTCAAGGTGTATGGAGTCCAAACTATGAACTCAACATATAAGCTGTTTATTTAAACAATAGATTGATAATTTATAAATTAACTCAAGTATATGTATATAATATATCGTATATATAGGTATTGACCTATACTTTCATATGTTCTACGTCTTATTTATATACCTTCTTATCCAATTAGATAATTTAAATAATTAATTAGTCGAAGTCTAAATCCTGAAATTATAATAGATTACGTATATATTTTAAATATAGAAATAACCATGAATATATTAATTGATATAAACATGTTTGTGATATTTTCGGAAAAATCTATATATATATATTTAATATTAGAAGATGGGCATAATCTATATAGATTATAAATCTAATATATATTATAATAATAAAATGAAAATGTGAATAAAGAAATAATGTGTATATTATTCATATTAAAAATAATGAATACATATTATTGTATAATAGAAAAAATATATTATGAAAACAACATATACTATAGTAGTATACTATTACTATCAGATATTTCACTATGTACATTTACATATAGTATTTTAGAATAATTATATTTTAATAACCATATTAACAACATTTTCAAATAATAGTATCATATTTTAATAAATGGGTTATAACAAAAGTATACTTATATTCAATGCAATAATATATATATTCCCAAATAAATATACTTTATCGTGAAATAAGTTATTTAAAACTGAACAAATTTGTGGTTTTATTATCAATAATTATGTTTCTGACAACTTTTCAGTGAAGGGCATTTTTATATTTTATTTATTTATTATTACAAGAGTTAGTCATACCTATAATATATATACCAGGTATATTATACCTATATTAGATTGTTATTTATTTTCTAACTTGATGGCTGACGAATTATTATTTATATTATGAAATGTGTTACTAAAACAAAATAATATATGTTGGGGGTAAAAAGTAACATTACAATAGTAAAGGAATATTATAGAATTTACTTTACTTTAAAATAAGGTTCCTGTGGTATATTTATTTGACAATTATTATTTCGAAGACAAAAACACTAGCTTTAACTTTTAATAGTACTGATGGCTTCCTTATAAATACTTTTGTAACACTACTTATTCATAATTATAGAGCAATACATTATTTGAACTTTTTTAAATCATTGTATATACTTATTTATTACAATAAAATGTAATGGTTTGAATCAATATAAATATTGTATAAGTTTGGCATACAAATAAAAACAATATAATTTTTTTTAGATTCACATTATTTTTGGGAAACTACTTGCAGAATTAAAGACCAATAAATGAACAATTTATCATTTGATTAACTAACAGAAGGAATCAGAAACTGAATAAAAGAGAACTAAATTTCAAAAATGTTATGACAAACTGATATTAATAATTTATCACTTATTTTAATATTATCTACAATAAATACTATATAATTTACAAATTTATAGAATTCAAGAACATATTGAAATAAAGAAATTGTGATTTTAAATAAAATAATTTGAATTATATGATTTATTGTAATTTTCATAATGAAAAATTATTCTCTCATCATCATCTTTTGTTTCTTGAGTTTCTTTTGGGACACCTTCTTCTTAGAATCGGATTCAGTTGAAGGCTTAGATACGGCAATTTCACGTTCAGACAAAATAAGCTCAACGTGGCAAGGACTCGACATATAAGCTGTTTAATTATATAATCGATTTAGAATATATAAATTAATCATGTATATAATATAATACTAACGATTAATACGTCCATGAGCACGGTATGTTCTACGTCTCATTTTTGGAGCTTTGTTTACTTGGATATGTTCAATGATTAGATGGTCAGTGTCCAAACCCTGAAATGGTAATTATATATATATAAATTTAATATTAGAAAATGGACATTTATGTTATGATTTAATATATTTATGATAAGGGATGAATATTTTGGGAACCATTCAAAGCAGGATTAATTTCAAGAGCACGTATATCTATTTGCACATAAAGTATTACATGGAATGAACATCTACGGAATAATATACTAGATATGATTAAGCAAACTCTGTATTTATAAGTAAACGAAAAACAGCCTTAATTGTATAAAAAATAAAATTACCATTATACATATCAAATATAACCAGTGATCTAATGCAGTGTATT
Source organism: Osedax fenrisi (assembly GCA_964019155.1). NCBI lineage: Eukaryota > Metazoa > Annelida > Polychaeta > Sabellida > Siboglinidae > Osedax > Osedax fenrisi. The sequence goes on from OZ025239.1 coordinate 109,935,702, forward strand.
AATTTGGTGATTTTGTGCAAATCAAATTCTACTATTTATAAATAATTATTTAAATTAATATTGGGCACGAGATCAAATTTATCCCATACATACATACAATACACACGTATATAAAGTTTTAGTATTAAAACCTTGAATTCAGCATTACTTTCAGCATTTTTCAAGAGCTGAAGAAGAAACTCAGCACTCTTCTTGGGCCAACGTCCTTGAGTGGTACCCCATTGTTTGGCCTAATTAAATTTAAATAATGTACTACTAGTTATAGAAATTATATTAACAGATAATATAAATGATATAACAATAATTAAATGAGCATATACTAGCATAAAACTGATTAATAGGTTTAACATGATTTAACGGAAACGAATTGCTTATTAAAATAGTTAATTAATAGTCAATATTCATAATAGTAGTGTATATAATAATAGACATTCCCAATTTCCATTAATAATTTTGTGAACATTTTATACTATTATATCTACTAGTGTTTATATATAACGTATACAGTATCTATATAATATATTATAATCAATAAGTTATCTACTACTTAACATATATACATAGTAAACGAATAATTTACCATTATTTAAAGAATATAGACATATAAATGTTATAATATAATATAAAATTGGCAGACCTAGTAGACTTTGTAAAATTTTGTAAATAGCGCATCGCTTTACTCCATCAACTTTAATGTTTTACTATTTTAATAATCAATAATCTATATTTTTAAATTGTGCAGAAATTAGATATTTAAATAAAATGAAACCTACAATATTACTCACAATAATCACTACATATAATTATATAAATAGTTATATATAATTTAAATAATAATAAATAATATATAATTTGAAGTAACTGAAATAATATTCTATATAATCTAAAAATTATAATATTCAATAGGGTAGTTACTAATACAAATAATGTGTACTATAAATAATGTCTATTTATATCTATTTTTTATAATATATAAATTACCTGAGAGCAACGTCCGGTACTACCATTGTAACGTCTGAATGGAACACATTCCTTGTGGTTGACTACGTTCTTAAGGTAGGCAACAGAACGACGAAGGTGCATTCCCTTGATGTTATGAGCTGTTTCCCGAGTGTTTTTGAAATGGCATCGAAGATGACTACCCCTTGCCTTGGCAGCTATATTGATATATAATATATTATAAATTATTAAAAATATATAATTTTTAATCTTACATTTCGATCCATTTTCTGGGTCTAGTGAGTAGCGAACCATCTTTGTGGTTCTGCAATTAATAAATTATTAGATATGATATTAAATAGTTATACCAGTTATTGAATGAGTGGTATAGATTACAAATTGAAATATATTTATAAAATAAATATTTTCAAAATATTATAAAAAAATAATTTGATAATATTTAACTACATATTTATATGATATATGATGCTAATTTTATAATGATATTTATATAATAACTTAGTTTAGTATTTAGTTTTGATTATCATTATTAAATATGTTCACATCGCATAATATTTAATAAGATTTTCGAAGATTTATATATCATTTCGAATAAGATAAACACTTGCCTAATTCAATTAGAAAAAGGAAGTTGGTTTATTTATTATTCTATATACCAACATCTTTGTTGTTTATGTTGCTAACTAGTGACATCTATAGAAAATAAATGGATCTAATGGGAAGCAGAATACAAGCAAATTCATATTAATTATCATAATTAATACTTTATATGCATATGTAATATTTATTTGTTATATGCAAATAATAAAGTAATTAAATAATTATATGCATATATTGAAATAAATATGTATAAGGATAAAATGAAAATACAGCTTACGTTACCAACATTAGCAACTAATGAACCCCCTGGATCTAATGGAGATTCACAGGCAGAGTTTGTAAAATATAATTATATATGTATCTATAATAATTTTAATTGTAGTCATTAAAATAAATTATTAATATTAAAAGTAATACCAATATTAAATAATACTTATAAATTGAATATCATATTTACGAAATGATACTATTATTATTTGTAATTTTGAATTAAAATTATATTTATTTAATAATTTTGAATCTTTAAAATTTAAATGAATGTAATTATGACATAATTACGAAAAATATATGATGATAAATATTTCTACCAGTAATTTCTTTATTATTTCTAAATAATTTATTTTATTAAATACATATATAACATATTAAATATGATATTTATATTAAATTATGCGTAACAAGATTAAATAATATTTATTTATAATAATTTATTATAATAAAATTGTATTAATAATATAAAATTATAAAATTACTTTATAATTATTATTATATAATTATAATAATTTTAAATACGATTTAATATATAATTCGTATACATAATTTATAGATTAAAAGTTATATGATATAATATATAATATAACTTATTATATATTATTATAATATATAGTAATTATAACAAATAATATATAATTATTACAATAATGTATAATATATCTACTATAACATTTAAGTTACAGCCAACTAATAGCCATACTACATAAAATTCAACTATACATTATTTATTAAATACTATTTAAAATAGCGCTAGCTGATAACAAATTATTATAGTATTATATAACTATAGCCGAATATTTACTTGATTATACTTTGTATATAAACTATTTAATTATTAAAAAATATAAACACATATATTTGATACACGATACAACTGCATATATGTATACTATATTAAGCTATAGTCGGTTATTATATATTACGCCATAATTTACTAAATAATTTAGATATAATTAATGCCATATTATTAAATTGTCATAGTATTGTTGACATATTTTAACATTAGTCGAGCTTTGAGTTATCAGAGTATGGTAGCAGATATTTAAAAATAGAATTGCGTGAGCACTCTGAATGGGGAATCATGTCGAGTGGCACACATTAACTAATAAACACTCGTGAGGCCGGTGTACATTGACAGCTGATTATTCCGATAGTTCGATAGAAACAAAATATTTGTTATATATACAATATTTAATAATATTAAATTAATATATATATTTGCGGATTGATATTTTCATGTTGTTTAATTTCTTTGGTTTAGTTTTATTATTCTTTTTTTTTTAGCTGCATTACATCCCGAAGTGAGCCTATAAAATATTACTCGAATATATTAGCATATGCAATATGCGTAACGATTGTATTTGAGTTTACTCCGATACACGAGATACATCATGTGATTTACTAGTTAATGGTGCCACACGACATGTATCGCACTCTGAATAACAACTAGGTTGTTCTTAATATAATTTATATAATTATAATAAATTAAATATATATATATAGATATATACATATATATATTAATATATATTAATATCCTAATACTATTAGGCTAATAGATCAAAGATTTTCTTGTATATTTTATATTTTTATACTTATTATACTTATATATGTTTACACTGTCATATATAAGTATAATAATTATGAAAATATATATATATATATATATATATATATATTTATATAGAATTTCCTACATGGTTATCGTGTTTGATATTATTAAATAGTAATCAATAAAATATAAAAAAAATTTCTAGAAAATATATTTATAATATATATAATTATATGAAAAGAATAATAATTAAGTAATCAATTTATAATAGGTGTATATATATATATATATATTAAACATAATATGTATTATAATATAGTATTGAATATTCAATAATTATTATTACGTACATTGTTATAATTATTATAATATTATTGTTTATGACGATTACCTAACGTAGATCATTTACTCGATCATTGTCTCATACTTGTTCACCCTAATTTGTTAATGATCGACCATTAGATGATCACGATCATGTGAACTTGACCATGATCGCCACCACCATATATTAATACTACATATTTTAAGAATATTATAAATCATATGTGCATATATCCTTTATTTAGTGATCTATATATTATTTTGTAATTATATCAATTGTATACTGTTTTTTTTAAAATATCAATCTATATTAAGTTTGTATACAGAGATTTTAATTTTCGAAAAAAACAAGCCCGAGTCGAGTTGACTTACAAAAAATAACCGAGCCAAATTATGCTTTTTGAAGTAACATTGTAATTCTAATTTATATATATTTCATATTTACATCAATTTAAAAAAATTTATCGGTATCTAGTTTCAGTATTCGGTGAATAGTAATGTAAATTTCATCTAGTGATGTAAATGATGTCGAGTCGTTATTTTTGGTTATGATGTCGAGCTGAGACTTTCATTTTCGGAAAAAAAAACTAGCCCGAGCTGGACTGAGACTATAGCCAAACAAGCCCGAGCCGAGACTAACAAATGAGCCCGAACCGAGTTGAGACTTTAGGTAACTGAAACTGAGACTGAATCGATGCTTTATATTTGAGCATCATTTACATGACATCGTGCACCGATCATTGTATTGATGATTGCCGATCATCTACACGAACATTGTTTTATACTCGATCACGAATCGTGATTATGATTCACGAACAAGATCATTTCACGATGAGCGACCATTACATGATCGTCGATTATGTCCATCACTGTATATATGTATATATATAATCTAGACAAAAGTATCGTAGATATTTATACATATATAGTTAACTAGTGATCTCGTGCGAAGTGATTTCGTCGAGATAAATAATTATTTACATTAATATGTATTATCATTGCGCATGAGATCACCAATCCTCATGAGATCACACGTATTAACATATATATATATATATATATATATATATATACATACACACACACATAAATAATGTATATACATATACACATTATATAATATTAGCATTCTTAATATAAGGTGTATAATGAAGTCGTATAATAAGGTATATAATTTCGCTGCGATATTTAATGAATGCTATATAATTAGAATGACGTTCATCTAATACATGTCCTTCGTAGATCTGCCATTATTATGCGTAAAGTATATGAATAATAAATATGATATATATAGCACGTTCTTATAGTATCGTAATTACATTGCGTATACATTAAATGATATAATACATGGTAACTCTTCTAATATAACACGGTATTAATTAAACGTATTATGTTGTGGATGGTATATTATGCGTACGTATATACTATTTCACATAATATATAGTATAGTATACCAATAGGCAGTGATACTACAAATACTATTTATAATATTACCAACAATTTCGTAATCTCGTCGCATTTCAACTTTCTCTAAATGTTCTGAGATTCGTGCATTATTGTATGCTATATTTTAACATATTTTATATATTTTAGAAATTTAGAATAATATAATTTATGATAAATATAATAGTTTATTAATTACTAATAGTAATTTACTATGTTATACATATATAAATTAGACACATTTTATATATATATATATATATTATATATATAATATATATATATATATATATATATATATATATATATATATATATATATATTATATAAATACTTATAATATAGATTAAATACGCAGATATACTAATAGATTGTATTTGTAATCTATGCAATATGTTAGTAATCTGTAAATAGCAACAACTGTCATATTTACATACCGGATATAGATTATATAGAGAATATATACTAATGTTATATATTATACTTGTATATATTTGATTAGGTAATGACATTAATTATCAACATATTATCTTATCCCAGTATAAAATATGTCGATTTGTATAATGAGTTTGGTGTCATAGGTGAAAGTTTCAGATTTCCACTAGACTAGTGGTACACTAGATGTATAATGAGAGGCATCATTATGATTCCTCATGTTTCTAAAGTGCTATGTTACATAGCCTATGTATATAGAATGCTGATGTAAGATGTTTCAATAACTAATATGTTTCACATACTAATTCACACTATTTTTAAAATAAATTTTGAATCTAAATCTTATTTAGTAATTTTTATAATTATGTGTTCATTTAGTATTGCGTTTAATTTTATCATTTATAATAATCTAATATCTAGATAATCTAGATAAATACCATTTATTAAAAATTAATTCAAATCACCAATATTACATAATAATTATTTCGAACAATATATATTTATCAATACTTCATGTTTAACTATATACTTCTGGCCCAGAAGTTATGGGTAATATAGCTATTGTAGAATGATGTATGTTATACAATGCTGTTTCAATCTAGCTATGATATAATAATAATATATTAACTAGATATCTACTAGCTAGCTCTCAGTCTATCTTTCAGATTCTCTCTATATTACAGTGTATAAGTGCATACTCTCAGATTATGTATTAGAAGTATTTATATGATAACATTATAGTGGCCACAATATTTATATTATAATATTATGCATTTATCGCAACATTATATATAATATATAATATATATAAAAATAACATATATGAATAGACCCCTTCAGAATATTTAAAATAACACATAACCAAGCTCACAATAGAATATAAATATGTACATATACGATACAAAAACAAATATGCTCTGAAGTTATATGGCCATAATTAGCATTCACATTAAATAAACCAGTAATAATCATTATTAGCTTACTTATCATACATCATATATTTGTGTTATTCACCATATATCTACTGTATTAGTCATATGTTTCATAGCCCTATGTTCCCCTTAGCCCCCATTTTTTTTCTTATATAGGAAACATATACGCCACACACACACATACCCATACATACACACACATACACACACACACACACCCATACACACACACAGTCCAACACAACTTATGTAGCCATTATAATTTCACAGCAACGACATTAAAGATGAGCTCAAGAACGGAGCTTTCAACGTGAACAATATAAACATCACCCAGTTAAAGATCGATGACGACCAGCAAGAGAGACTGGATGCTTTCATCTCTGCGAAAGTTAGTAACTCTCTTATCAGCTTTATTAATATATTATTAACATCTTAATTAATCTACAAATAATATTTAAAGGTAATTTATTCATATAAAAATATCATTTCATAATATTCTATATTCGATCATCACTTATCAAGTTCATAATATGCTTACCCACTACTCCCCCTTGTGGATAGCAGTAACACTAATGACATATGCATTCATCATAAATACCTTTGATCATTTCAGCAAAAGGCCGGAGATTTGCAAGCCGATGATTTCATGAAACTCGGAGAGTTGGGTTCAGGCAACGGGGGTGTCGTTACCAAGGTCATACATCGACCTTCAGACATAACCATGGCTCACAAGGTTAGTAAGGAACGCCTCTAATGATAAAACGATGACACCAATTAACCCTTGTAACCCTTGACCCCTTAACCAGCTGATACATCTGGAGATTAAACCTGCCGTAAGGAGTCAAATCATTAGAGAGTTGAGCATCCTTCATGATTGTAACTCTCCCTACATCGTCGGTTTCTACGGAAGCTTCTACAATGACGGAGAGATTATCATCTGCATGGAGTACATGGTCTGTACTAATAGTATTAACCCCATCCGTAGTATAACCTCACCCCCGACCCCACAGAATGGTGGCTCCCTAGACTTAATACTGAAGAAAACAGGCAGAATTCCAGAACCCATCTTGGGAATCATTAACACATCTGTACTGAAGGGTTTGATCTATCTCCGAGAGATACTTCAAATCATGCATAGAGGTTATTACTAACATATACTGTTATAACATCTAAGAGAGATGGTATACCCTGATAATGTACAAATATTTAGTCATACTGTAAATAATAATAATTGTATAAAATTGAATGTAAATATATTAAATAATATATCTATATAAATATTATATATTAACATATATATATATATACAAATTCCAATGAGTAATGTAAATAATAATAATAATATTTTAATATACAAGATTAACTAATTACAGGAATAATTCTATTCTATATACATACATGTATGATATTTACAAAAAGAGAATTATTCATATATTTATAATATAGAATTATATAATTTCGAAAATGAACTTTTAATTTTACATTTTGTATAAAGTTTATCATCGAAAGTATTACACATTGTCATGTAATAGTATCACAAATATACATGTGATATACTGATTTTAAAATCAATTTAAAATTTAAATATTTAAACAATTTATAATACTTACATTATTTGATTTCTTTTCAAAGACAATGAAATACTACTGTCATATACTTTTTCAAATTGATATCGTCTAATTTTATACTTATTAAATAGAATATTTGTCTATAAGTTTAATGATATCCTAAAGTAAGATGATTTCTAATTCTAAACAATATACTAACTATCACATTATTTATCTAATTACAAATTTTGAAAACTAGATCATACCGATTATAGGTAATATTGATTACTTGATTACGTTTAGTTATTAACAGTTGTTTATTAACTCACTATCGTTGTGTTCAGATATTAACAGTCGTTGTAAACCTACTACCATTGCGTTCAATTACTTTCGGATATTAACAATGATTTAAATTGACAACACACTTGCGAATATCCATTCAAAACACCCGACGAATTTGTGAACATTTTTGAATAACTAATAAGTTTGACCTATAAATCGGCGATTATTAGCTCGGATATTTGCAAGTGTGACCTCACCTTAAACCCACTATCGTTACGTTTGTTTACTTTCCGATTACTTGTGCATCGACTTACTACCATTGCATCGTTGTTGACTTCTTCTTTCAGACGTGAAACCGTCTAACATACTTGTGAACACTGCCGGAGAAATAAAGATGTGCGACTTTGGGGTCAGCGGTCAACTCATCGACTCTATGGCTAACTCTTTTGTCGGTACCAGAAGTTACATGTCTGTTAGTACCACCACCACTGTTCCCCCCACCACCCCCACCCCCGTTACCACTAGTACTACTAACACACACACGTACAGCCCGAAAGACTACAAGGAACAGAGTATTCGGTACAGTCGGATGTATGGTCTTTGGGTCTATCTTTAGTGGAGATGGCTATCGGCAAGTATCCCATTCCTAGCATCACTGATGTCGAGCTGAACACTATCTTTGGCGATCATGCCGAATCTGACCACATGGAGGCAGCACTATCCGGAAGAAGTATGAATGGTACGTTATATCTATTGTGGCCACTTTAATATGTGTTATTCTATAAATAGATAGGTTATCTAAGATAACTATAGATTACTATTTGGCATTATTAAATATTATAATTTTTAATAATCATTTATATTGTTTTTTATGTGATTTATCATTTATTTTAATATTACTGAAATTGTAGTTGTAGTTTATACAATTATAATTGTTCATTTCTAATATTCAGATATATATATATATTTAAAATCAATATTAAATTTAAGATTTCAAATTAATATAATATAAATTAGTAATATTCATTAGTATAAAACAATTGTTTGTATACATGTAATATCATTAATTATAAAATTATGGAAGCTACGCTAGGATATAAGTCTAGCGATCTGATTGGGTAAGAGAGTAGTCAGCTGGTATCGTAGCTCCTCACGTTTAATGGCCAGCGCTATTACAGGTGCCTCAAATATACCTGCTGAGCCTTTGGGCATATTCGAACTCATGGAATGCATTGTGAACGAGGTAAACGGTGGTCATGTGACTACGATATTGCATCATCATCATCATCATTACATCACCATCATCGTATCGTTGTAACTCGTTATTGATGTCATACTAAACTCTCCCAATATCATACACATACATATTGAACCGCCTTTGCTAACTTGTCACTACTACTACTACTACTACTACTACTACTACTACTACTACTACTATTGTTCATTGTATCGCTGCAGATGTTCGTTCTCAAACTATTACGGCCGATATTAGACCAATGGCTATCTTTGAGCTACTCGACAATATCGTGAATGAGGTAAGTGAATGTGGACTGCCTTTGCACTATCCTTTCTATCTCTTCCTCCTCCTCATCCTCCTCCTTCTCCTCTATCATCTCCCATCTCTAGTGTAATGCACTTGCACTATGTATATATAAAGAAAAGAAACCTACTAGGAAATTTATCATTTATTTTAATATTACTGAAATTGTAGTTGTAGTTTATACAATTATAATTGTTCATTTCTAATATTTACTAAACTGGCAATATATTGTAATGCTGCATGCATTAAAACTCTAAACCCCCTGACCATAAACACATTAATAATACCAATTAACAACAATAATAGAAGTTGATTGAATATTAATATATACTGTTGAATTGTCGTCTGTATATTTATAAGTAATATGTCAACGAGTTGCTGCATCGTATGACCTTGTTTTACTTTGTTTTACCTTGTACACTTTGATACAGTAACACTTTGATAACGTATTCATCACACTTACCTACACACACACACAGCTACCTCCAACTCTACCCACTCGTTACTTCTCTAATGAGTTCTCACAATACGTCGACAATTGGTAAGTGTTTCAACCCCCTCGTCTCTACCATCATCCCCTACATCATCATCCTCCTCCTCCCCTTCCTTCAGTCTTCAGAAGATACCTTCTGACAGAGCAGATCTTAAGACATTGATGAACTCTTCATTTGTCACCAGAACAGAAAGTCTTTACCTTGCCAAGGTCAACATAGGCAACTGGGTTTGCAAAGTTAATGAATCTTCGTAACATGTTTTAGAACAACCGTAATAAACCTCATTATTATTATTATATTTATTGTGTATATATAACATATATATATATTAATTTATTTGTGTATGCGTGTGTAGAAAATTTTGTATTACCACTACTACTACTATTACTAACAATAAATAGATACATTATAAGAATTATTCATTTATTATTTATCACGAGTTTTTTCGTCAATACTTTCTGCAGGGCTTCGGCACTGGTCGCAGCTTTCTCCATGTTCCGATTGAATATCACATCAGCCTTATCTCTTTGTGACGAACAGTCTCTTTTGATGCAGCTTATTATTCTTCTGAACTCTTTGTGGTAGTGAGATATAGCCGCGCTGTTGTCTGCATGTGATGATGTCATACCGTATGATGTAATATTGATGATGAACGACTACAAACCTTGCGCGTGATTGGACGTTAACTTATCCAAGGTGTCCAGTAACTGTGTAGGGCAATTTATGTTTATTAATCTTCTCGATTCATAAATAATAATGTTAATATTCATTTTTCTATATTATAATTCCTAATGAAAATCAATAGTTAAATATAATTATGTAATAAAATTCATAAAAAGTTTATAATATGTAATGTCTGTAATATTATTATTATATTTAGGATACAAATTATTAGCATTACTACTAATTCATAGTATATATATACATTATCATACTACTACTAATACACTCGTAATATAGTATGTATACAATCTATACTATACATACTATTGGACTGTTCTGCTTGAACTTGCTGTGGAAGTTCACGAGAGCTTTATCTGCCCCGGTTCTCTCTAGAAATCCGTACGCCTTCAATATCTCTACAATGAATCGGCAGACGTAATCACTGAAACGAGAGAGAGCTGCGCTGAGTTGAATCTAGTTACCTTTCAGTGGTTCGCATAGTTGGTTATATGTGTCTTTTTCAAATTTCTTAAATCCATCGCTATACGGGATTATCATTATTATATTAATATTTACTAAAGCAGTGAAGTAAGTCAGATTGGCTTATTTACTGAGTATGTCCACGATATAGGATGTTTATTATCTACACGTTTCTATAAATAGATGCCTGCGTAAAAGCTTGTTGATTTAGAGTCAATCTATTATAAAATAAGCGTGTGATATATTTAGTATGAAAAAATAGAATACACGTTAACATGGAATACATATTAACATGCCAGGAATATCGAATGTAGATAATAATGATTACATAATTATATCCTATAACTAGGTGATTGTTACATCATACTATACTTGTTATTTATTGTAATGTCGCGTACTCATTTAATTAATATGAACAACGTTTATAAATAGTAGAATGTATAAAATTATAATATAAGTTAATTTATTAATACAATTGTATCCGCTGCTATATTTCGATGATGACACAGTTTCCTAGAATGTTACGTAAGGTTATGTAACATGTTTATAAATAGATTCTATAGCCGAATACCGGAGGTAATAAAACCATACACTATACAAAGATTGAATAGTACTACACACTACTAAAGGTATCGCTATAAGCCAGTAAGTTAGTAATAGGACTGTAGATGGGGCCCGATTATAAACATTAGAATTGGGTAGACTACCGTTAGATGTTCATATTCTTATACCACTGCGATATTTTGTATTGTATTCGATATATATATATTTGTGATTTCAATAAATAAATATTATTATATAAAGTGTATTCACTGATTTGAATGACAATCCGGCCTGCGTTTACATCGATATCAATAAAGTGGACCTGTGCAATGTGATGTAATGTATGGCACTTTGGAGCGATAGAGGCGCTGCTGCAGTCGAAACCTACTACTAAATACCTACTAAATTTTAAATTATTATTTATTTATACATATATATCGAGATAGTTACGATCAATTTAATGTACAATCTATACTAAAGATAAAATTATATATTTAAAATACAGCATATAAACATTCCTTATAATTTTCTGTATTAAAATTAAAGATATATTATTTTATTGATAACTATAATCTTTAGATATAGATAGAAGTCACTTCTATCTATTTTGGTGAAATCCTACTGTTTTAATATTAACATATATAATATGACTAATATCCAATCAAAAGCACTGATACCATTTTGTTAATTTATCGATAAAAGTACCATTCTCGTATATATCTTTTACATCATATATTCAATAGATTCAACTTTACTTACATTCTTTACTGACTCGCAATTGATTTAATAATTATGGTGTATCTATTAAAATAAACCAACTGATTAAAGATTATACAAATATAATATAAAATAATACCAAATTATTTATTTTATAAAAATATTTCCGATTAATGACAAAATATAATTTTATTAAATAATATTCAAGTATAATGGGAGGGGTGATTAATGGGGAGATTACACAATTTTAAATTAATATATATTTAATATATACATAATTTAATATGCAAATAATTCAAATTATTCCATATTATAATGAGGATATAGAAGTTGGCTGTCATGAAAATTTTCATATTTAATATGAGCGTGACTAAATATTCAAAGATAAATAAATTCTCAAATATAATTAAATATTCAAATGTAAATAAAATGTACAGTAAATATGCAAATATTAAAATATCTAAATGAATGTAATGAGTATTCAGATATATAGAATATATACTACTATATAGAATATCGTTTATTTAACATATAGTATAGTGTAATATATATGGATATTATTTAAAATGTATAAAAATTCAAATTTAATCAATATAAATACGGAGTAAATAATAGAAGATACACTTAAATAAATGTAATTACATTCAAAAAAGGACTTATATAATAAACATTGGACATATATTTATATTTTTCATATAACCTATTATATATATATATATATATATATATATAATATATATTTGTGTGTGTGTGTGTATGTGTGTGTAATAAATAACAAACTATAAATATAAGTATTATACATAGTAATATAATGAATATTCAAGCTATAGTTATTAAATAGTAGTTTATTTATTCGTATACGATATCTCCGTATTTATGTCGATTGAATTTGCTTATTTAGATATTTAAAATAATATCACATATCGCCATATACTATATATATTTGTATATATATATATATATATATATATATATATATATATCTGAATAAACCTTACATTCATTAGGATGTTTTAATATTTACTATAAATGTTATTTTTATTTGAATATTTAATTATCTTTGAGAATTTATTTATCATTGAAAATGTAGCCACACCCATATTGAATATGATAATGATCACATGGGACACCTTCGATGTAACCCTATTATAACCATATAATAAAAACTACTATTTAAATATTTATCAATTGACAAATTATATAAATATCACTGACTTATATTTGAATAAATATATACCAAAGATTTTGCGAAGCAAAGATATAACACTCCCTATGCATGCAACGTAATTTAGTTATAGCCCCAACCGCTGCTAGCAGTAGTATCGAAATCACTGAAATAGATTTAGGTTCGGCTCTGTTTGCATACAACAATGTTTTCATTGCTCTATTAAATTACATGCAATATAAATTAGCTTTTACTCACTAAATATATACTTATAGCATTTAAAACATACATATCATATTTGTTTGTTATATATTAGTAATGAACACTTAGTTTTCATCATATAAATATTAATTTAAAGCATATTATTTAACATTTTAAAAGTGTATAGTTAAATACGAATTTACATTATAAACAACGCATAGTTCCTAAAAGTAACCCGCTATAGGTGGCACCAGGGTATTTTGTATACAAATTTGAATTACACGATTTCGCGTAAGTGTTATATCTTTCCTTCGGAAAATCTTTGTATATACTCTGTGAATCCCACACATCTCAAATCGCATATAATTTATATAATGTAATGCTTTTTCATTTGGTGAATATAAACGAATATTAAAAAAAACTCAGTAGTTGAATTATATTAATAAAAATGATTATATATATAATAATATCCAATAAAGGTGATAGGATTCTTTAAAATATGTCTTTATATCTTTTTGAGTAATATGTTAAAATACAACATTATATAATATTTATTATGAAAATACTTGATTAATTTTAATAAATAAATATATTAATTAATATAATAATTAATTAATATATAATATTTTTTCAGTTTATTATTAAGTAAAATGTTATAAACATTTTATCTATTAGAATAATTATGTATATTATAATATTTTATGAAGTATTTATTTATTTATTGAAATATGAAACTATTTTTAATTAACAATTAATTATAATTATTATAATTAATTAAGTATAATATTACGAATAATAATTCAAATCCAATTTTTTTTCCAGATTTTCTTATACTTTATAAAATAAATATAACTTGTTATATATAATAATCAATATTTGAATACGAATAATCATTTTGTAAAAAGGTGCGTACACTTTTTGTTAAATATAGATTATTTTCACATTTTATTAAAAATGGCTGGGATTCACAGGGTTAATGAATTCTTAATGTAACGAAAATGGATGCAGATTATTCAAATGGTGAAATAAAATATATTGCAAGATGTATACAAATAACAGTCTCCCCAATTCTATATCTATGAACCGGTATGGTGTACTCATTATGAACTACTTCTACGATTTGTAGTGATCTACAACGATCATTAGACCAACCAGAGTTCTGCGATTAGCTTGTCAGTGTATTCCATTTGTTTCTGGTAGATCTCACGATGGAAGTCTAATTCCACCATTAGAATATCGTTCTGTGTGATTGCATGTTGTTATTTATTTGTTGTTATATTATTTATAATTGAAATTATAATATTGTAATATCTTAATTAATAATAGCTTATATATATATATATATTGAGATTATTATTGTTATATTTATTTTTATGGATTCCTTTCATCCCATCCAGGAACATAGATGAAGTATTTACTTATAACCATATGGCTCTAATGCCCCTTCGAAGTCGCTCTCATGTTAAGGCATCTATGGTTTTAACGAGAGACGATCATTTATTTATACACAATTATATAAGATCACTTCTACTATTATTTAAAGACCTATTTTAATGGTTCGGACAGGGCTCGAACCCGGGTCCTACTGCTTGTGTGTCTGACGTCTTAGTCAACTGAGCCACGCAGGCAGTTATACACTAGTCTTATTAAGTCTTTATTGACCTACCTTCACACATACATCTCTAATTGTGCGTGTGATATCTAGTTGTTTAGCATTACACTGTAGGGGCATACAAATACATATATTGCCTATGTATGTATGAGCTATATACAAATGTATATTGCAGAAATTTCAATATATATCAATATAACACGAACAAATATAATTGAGATTTATTAAATATTTAGTATAGGTATGTATTCAATACTATTATTATTTATACTAAATGTATACTATTTTTGTATTATTTATATATACATATATGTAGACATGTAAATGTATAAGTTTGATACATGATAATGATAATATACATGATATAATTATGAAAATACTAGCAATGACAGGACATCTGCTACCGTATATTTAGTAAACATTGAATTACGCTTTGATGATTTTATCGTAATGCATCAGTTTGGGAGATATATTTGAATTTTATATACAAATAAATGCACACTTTTTTTAAATTAATTATTTCGATATGATTATATTAAAATTGTAATATAATTGAATACATAATATATTATTTATAATGACAATAATATAGAAAATATCTTTCGATTCAAACCAAATTTATAAAAAAAATTTATTTCTAATAAAATATTTATATAGATAAACAAAGAAAAGCATTTTTATTTTACAAATAATTTTATAAATATCTCTCATACATTTTATAATTGAAATATAATTAAGTATAAGTATATGTACCCATGAAAAGTATTTATTTCGGAGTATAAAAGTTACCTTAACAAAGATATATATATGTGTAAAGGTAACTTATAACGTTATAGCGAGCATACGTCTGGCCCTTGCCATTAAACACAACTTAACAGATTTATTATAGATATATATATATATATATATATATATCTATAATAATATAAGTGACATCAATTAAATCATAAAGAATGTTTATCTAAATGGTTTGCCTAATTAATATTATGATATATATATATATATATATATCTATAATAATATAAGTGACATCAATTAAATCATAAAGAATGTTTATCTAAATGGTTTGCCTAATTAATATTATGATATATATATATATATATATATATCTATAACAATATAAGTGACATCAATTAAATCATAAAGAATGTTTATCTAAATGGTTTGCCTAATTAATATTATGATATATTTCTGTAATTAAATAAGAATATAGCCTAAATTTTAAATTAATACACAATTAGCACCCTATGAAATGTATACGTCAGCGGTGCTACAACGGCACAACAAGGACACAACAAGGACGTGGTCTACGTTTTACATTACGAATGTAAGCTTTGTTATATGGGAAGGTTAGACGATGGCCACGAGTGAATAGAACAGGGGCCGCTTGCTGCGTAATGTTAAATATTGTACTAGGACAATCCTTAGCTAACTCCGCAATGTTAAATATTGTACTAGGACAATCTTTAGCTAACTCCGCAATGTTAAATATTGTACTAGGACAATCCTTAGCTAACTCCGTAATGTTAAATATTGTACTAGGACAATATTTAGCTAACTCCGTAATGTTAAATATTGTACTAGGACAGCTTTATAATATCGCAGTAATCGGCCCCTTCTGCCTAACTCTTAGAGGACGAATGAGTGAAGGCTGGGGATGCCGTAGAGGTAATCACGCGCGTGTATAATAATAATAATAATAATAATAATAATATAATTTATTGAATATAGAAAATAGATATTCAAAATGACATAAAACAGGATTCAAGGAGACAAACTAATAATAAAAAATAAATAAATGTATTAACATTATTGATTACTATGTATGCCATAGTTATATTTTAACCGTAACAACAACTGAACTCAGCGATATCCCATGGCTCAGATATTCTAGATTCGAAACAGTCGTCAGCGGTAAACATTAGCTATGCGTATGCGTATACGAATGTTGCGTAATTATCGCGCGCTTTAGTAATGCAACGGAAACGGGAATTATATCTCGCGCATTAGGAACATTAAACATAGAACGAGGAGAAGGTACATAGGACGTAACGCCCACGCCTACTGAATACGTGTCTTTCTCTTACTCTCAGTTATTAGAAAAAGGAATAGGGTTCCCTATTAGGTTATTTAAGGAGAGGCCGCACACCGCCGCCATTTTGTTTATTTTACATGTATTAGATAGGAAATTCATAGTGTTATTCAAAAGCCTACTACTCAATGGGTATTGTATAAATATATGAGAAATTTTTAAATTATACAAAGGGTATATATAGCTACAATAAAATGAAATTTGTTTCTAATATATTTTATAAATTATTTATATATATGTATTTATATATATTGTTTCATATGGCATATAAAATAGAACAGATAAAAAAATACTATTATTGAGGCACTATATTCTTATAAATGTTATTTATATATATCAATACAAATTAGATTGATTGTATTCATATTTAGAGAGTAGTAGGCAATTGAAGTATATAGGTATTGATAAACACATTTTTTTGGAGTAAATTGTATTCAAAGTTTTTCAATTATAAATTTAATAATTCAATAAATAAAACACATTATTTTATATAAATATATTATAATTCAATACACAAAACACATTATTTTATATTTATTACATTTATATACATATTATGAATGTAATAGTTTTTGTATATATATATTATATTTTATATATAAAAACACACTATTTTACAATTATATGAAAATAAATTAGTATATTTCAATATATAAAAACACACTATATTACATTTATATATTCACATTATATTCTTTTAATATCAGTTCTAGCTATTTTTCTTATTAATTTGTTGACAGGTTCTAAATAACATTCTATAAATGTATATTTTATAATAAAATATATTTTACTTTTTTTTTAATTTTAGCAAATTTCAGCTATGAGGTATCCCCTAAGTTTATCTTTGTAATAGCTAGTATAAAGTAAAATAATAGACTTTTATGACGTGATTTATAATATTCATACTTTTGAATTTTGAATTTTAATTAACTAGTCGTAATTCTCGATGTATACATATCGTATTATAACTATTGTATTAGAGACTATTATAGTATCCGAGACTATTATAGTATCCTAGAGTATTATAGTATCGGCTACTGGGTGAGCGCGTGCGATACCTGAGAAAACTTCACGTTGGTGTAGTAGTTGACGGCGGTGAGAAGAGAGTCCACCAAGGTCGCGACCTCTAGACGGGCGGGGTCGGTCAGGTGACACGACAGAGATGACATCGCGTTGTCTACGGTCATCTCTTTCAGCATGGGTGTCTTCAGGAGGGGCTATAAAGTTAGTTAGCGGGGGGTTAACTCAGGCTTGAGATACCACAATAACAGGCTACTGGGCTACGGGAATATTACAGATTTACATCTTAATTCGAACACTTTTAGAAGTAAAAAGATATCGAATGATTTTTATTTTATAAATATTTAAATTAAAAATAAATTTAAATATATAAATAAAATAAAATATACCATTAATAAATGAAAACTTCTCTAATAAATGATAATTACAATTATTACAATTATATATGTTATGTATACCCGTTACATAAATACAAAATATGTAGACTACGGTAGGGGGATATGTGAAATAATCACGAGAAAGCGAGAGAAATTAGTTATTCGCTACCGAGTGAACTATTCATCGACCGCTCACTAAACGCGTCCTATATCGTCGACGATAACGCGTTATACTATATACCTTATATAACGCGTTACACTAGGGATAAGTATGTCCCTTTAGGTATGCGATGTCGAAGTCGGGCGAACAATTGTAGCAATAATACGCTACAGGAGAATACTTATCGAGAGGATGTAAATAGTCGTTTTCGAATGCGAGATCTAACTAACTGGTAACTATTTATTAAGCCGGTACCTAATTGATTCACAGTGCATGTGTGTGTGTGTGTGTGCGTGCGTGTGTAATATCACAATCTATTATTGAGGTATTTAACAAGCTTTATACCGATACATACGTAATAGACTTTCAAACTAGAGATCAATGAACTAGATATAAAAACGTATTTAGAATATATACATAATATATATTCTAGATATGTTTACGGTTACAAATATACTCAGATTGTATCTGTTTCTATCTCTATTAATTTACTACACAATATAATATTTCCCATTATTATTATGTAATATTTCGTATATATTGTTATATTGTGAAGTGATTGAGTGAGGGTTTTGTATATAAGCTTTATTACTAAACGAACACATGGAAGCGTATACCCGAAGGCTAGTGGTGCTTATAATGGTTGCGACTGAAGTGACAATATTGTACCGGCTAATTCGGAATGCAAGTGCAGTCACACGCATTGCGTCGCCCTAATTAGCCAGACGGTAAACATATTACGTAAGAATTAGCGGTGAACTATATATCGGACGCGTATGGAAAGTTCCACATATAACATATAACACATAATGACATACTATATACACGAGAGATCATCATTTCAAAGTCAATATGCTGCTCTTATAAACAAGCACCTTTAACACATAAATAACTTCAGGGGATACCTCAGTTCATAGGCTGTTCATATATACATGTTAATAGATAGAAAATATACACTTCCATTCAACATTAATGTTAGATAATATTACTCAAAGAATTTAACTAATTTTGTTGTACTATATAAAGGATATATGTGTTAAATTTAAACAAGCTTTTAATAATATAATATAGTATAGTATATTTAATTTATAAAAATAGACATAAATACATATACAAAATTTCCATCCTTGTTTTACAGGTATTTATATATATATATATATATATATATATATATATATATATATATATATATATATATATGTATTGTTTTTATTCATTATTCATTAATCTATATACATATAAGATCATACTTTTATTTATATATATATGATTGTATAGCAATGTAAATTAGTAATATATCTATAATAGGTATATCTATTATAACGTTTATATTTACAAGGTGGAGAAAAATAATTATTCTAAGAAAAACGAATTAAAAATTACAATTATAAAATTAATTTTATAATGGTGTGTTATAAAAGATGCTTTTTAAAATAAATAAAAGTAAATATATTTTTTTTAAAATGGTTACTAATCAGTTATAAAATATTATATTAATATGTTTATACCAGTTTAGAGAATACACAATAAATAATTAATTTTACACATGTTAATTTTATAATGGGGTGACATAAAATATGCTTTTTATGTATTTTCTAGTTAAGTTCTATCGTTAATGTGTCGACAGATACTAAATAACACGTAACGGAGTAATATTATATAATAAACTTTTAAAAATGATAAATTAATGTGTTCATAGTAAACACTAAAGGGTCATGTTAAGGAAATATCTAAGGACACACAACTTACACGCGACTAAACCAAGGTCGTAGCACTAACCCAAGGACACAGGATTAACCCAAGGACACAGGATTAACCCAAGGACATATCACTAACCCAAGGACACAGGACTAACGCATGGACATATCACTAACCCAAGGACACAGGACTAACCCTCGGGTCGTAGCACTAACCCACGGAGCTGCAGGCACCAGCAAGGACAGCTCGAACAGTTCGCAGCACACGGCCTTCAGCCGCTTGCGTAGTCGGACGATCTGTTCGCCGAGTCTAGCGTACGCCGCGGTCGGAACGTTCCTATTGGCTGCGGAGGCAGTCGGAACGTTCCTATTGGCTACGGAGGCGGTCGGAACGTTCCTATTGGCTACGGAGGTGTCGGGCGATTCTAACACCATGCCCAGCGAGTGTCCGATGGCAGTCAGCTGACGATACACGGCGGTCAGACTCGACTCTAGTTTCGACTGCGTAGCGGTGGTGAAATGTAGTCGTTGTCGTCGTTGTGAGTTATGGCGACTTAGTATAAGTTGAGTCGATGTTATATTTGCAAATATATATATATATAGTCTTGCGAGTTAATTAAAATCATGTTTTAAATAGACGTTTTAAATAAAGAATAAAAAACAGAAAAAACGAGAGACATAAATTTATATATTATGTGCTCAAATTTTAATTGAAAAATTAATGTTTATTTAATAAATGTATACAAATATAATATTTATTTTGATTTATATTTTTTTGTATATTTTGTTATTTGTATATTTTTTTTTACACAATAGAGAACGTTTAAAGTTATTTTTGTATTTAAATAATCATTCATTCATTATTATTATAATAAAGTAAAATTAGATTTATTTTATGTTTTGATATAATAATTAATATATATTATGTTTAATATTATATAAAAAAAACTGTATGAACTTTCATATTTCTTTTATAATAATATATATTTTATATCAATTATAATTATAATAAATTAAAAGTATAAATAATAAAGTAAAATTAGATTTCTTTTATGTTTTGATATAATAATTAATATATATTATGTTTAATATTATATAAAAAAAACTGTATGAACATAATAATTAATATATATTAATTATATACAAATACAATGTATATAAAATTATACATAGATTGTGCTACAATCTCCATGTCTATAATATTAAATAATACAGAAATACACAGTGTTATATTGTAACAAAATAACTATTATAATAATTATAATTGTCATACTAATGTATAGTATGAGAATATGATGTAATGATGCTAATAATACAGATAATATATTATTCAAATTAATAATGATTATTCATATAATATGTACTTACTTTATTATTATTTTATTATTCAACAACATATCTACTTTCTTTAAATAATTTTATTTTTTGTAAGAGATAATATCTGTTTAAAAACAAATAATACGAATTAAAAACGAAAAAACGGTTCAAAACATGTTTTAAAAAAGCATTTATAAAAAACGCGTTTTTTTAACAATACTATATATATATATATGTTAACGTCTACTAATGATATAGCATCAATATATTTAAAATTATAGTTTACGGTTAAATGATTTTTTGATTGTTGCTGGCAGTGGGTGCCATTTTTTATTCATAAATGAATATATATATATATATATATATTATATTAATTTCTCTAAACTATATTTAATTCCATTAGTAACAAAGTACTACTCGTCGTCGTGCATGACCTGTCGCGTTACTACTCCGATGACCTCTAACCACGTCCTTGAGATTGAGGTGTTCGATGCGGCCGAGGCAGATCTGTTGAAGCGTGACGCCGGCGCCCCCTACAGAGTGAACGAAACGCTCTTGTTCGCAGTACAACGACTTCAGTAGGAAGTCGGTTTCCTGTTTGATGGGGCGAAATTAGGAGAATTATAAGAAGCCAGGGGATAATAGGAGAACTAGGAGAAACTATGGGATACTAGGAGAAACTAGGAGGTATTTAATCTGGTACAAGATTATATTTGGCGCAATTGTTAGAGTTACATGATCACAATTTATGATAACAGTGATAGTTATGCTCAGAAATACCAACAGGTATAATAACTAATATCTAGTCAATATATATATATATATATATTTATATATATATATATATATATATATTAGTGAGGATAGACAGAGTGTAAGTGTTATCAAATTGCAATATTATCAATTATATACCGTATCTAGATAAGCTATATGGCCTTCATACTTGCCCCTCTACTTATATACCTGAGGTTTAGACAATTCATCCAAATTCGATTTCAGCGAATGCGTTAACTTCTCTAGGCGATCTCTATCGAATGTTCTGCCACCTTTACATATGGATTCGCTATGAAAGTGAGATAATGACTACAGATGTTGTTGTTGTTGTTGTTATTGTTAGTGTAGTCTTTTCATCTCATCGAGAAACTTAGATGACATATTTACTTATAACCACTTAGATAGCTCTAATATCCCTTCTAAGTCGTTATCGTTTTAACGTATCTAGGTTATAATGAGAGCCGATTATTTGTATCCACATATTATAAAATCATTACTAAATATTATGATGACA
The DNA here is from genome assembly GCA_964019155.1 of Osedax fenrisi. Taxonomy (NCBI): domain Eukaryota; kingdom Metazoa; phylum Annelida; class Polychaeta; order Sabellida; family Siboglinidae; genus Osedax; species Osedax fenrisi. Next base: position 109,959,413 of record OZ025239.1, read on the forward strand.
TATTTTATTAGGGTCCGGACGGGGTTCGAATCTGCGTCCTACTGCCTGCGTGTCCGACGCCTTAGCTCGCTGAGCTAATCGGGTAGCTACTTACGTAAACAGTTGTGATCTGCCACTTAACCACTACTACAAACCTCAGCTGCGTGTGAAGTTTAGTGACGATCAGAACACAGTTCCTCTGACGATTGATGCCCGCGTTCATGCGATCTTGTAAAGTTACAATCTAAGGAATGTGATATTGGTATGTGGCAATCTAAGGAATGTGATATTGGTAAGTGACAATCTAAGGAATGTGATATTGGTAAGTGACAATCTAAGGAATGTGATATTGGTAAGAGATAATCTAAGGAATGTGATATTGGTAAGAGATAATCTAAGGAATGTGATATTGGTAAGAGATAATCTAAGGAATGTGATATTGGTAAGAGATAATCTAAGGAATGTGATAATGGTAAGTGAACGCGTATAATGATCAAATGATTATTATCTGAATGATGATATTAACTAGGACGGGATGAACGCTGCCTAGGTATTCGAATGCCAATTATATGAAATGTTATTTAAATGAATACAGATGTTACCATATTCCAATATTGATTGGTGGTATACTTTTAATATACGAATGAATACAAATACTTACGACTGTGTAGTCCAATCCATTGACTTTTATTTGGATACGATATAAGTCAATGAATATATTGCAAAATATGATAAACACATTACCGAAAGTACTTATTTTTGAGTTGAAAAATCACTAAATTAATCCATAACAGGAGACTGAGAATAAATACCCTTTCCTTGATATTTGTATCACATTAGTAATATATAATATAATTATTAGTAATATTTGATTACGTATATATTTGTATAGTGGCTTTAAAATCAAAAAACTTGTATGCGATACTACGGGAATATCATCGATGATAAAATATAGGAAAATCATCGATGATATTATAGTATACAAATACTTATATAGTTATCAAAATACATATGAATTATGGGTATTTTATTTTACTATACGCGTAGAGTATACATTAATTTTAAATTGAAAATTTAAACTCGAATCAACATAATAATAATAATTATATTAGAATTACTATAGCGCTCTGTTATATCGGAACACATATTTATTTTCGATTATATCATTGACGCGCACGTTAATATCATAAGTCACCGACACAAGTCGTACGATGATAATCATCTGTTAGGCGTTATATATTTGTGTATAAATAACATACACTGATAAGATTAGGTACCTAGGAAGTATTTATTATTAAGAGTGCGGCGTACAGTTGTAGGTAATTTATCTAGTGCAACTAACATCTGAACATCACATTTTGTATAGACAATATTGGTCGGATGAAATCGTAATATATTAGATTCGTACAGTTTACAGTGTACATTGTACAGTAGACTGGTTCGTACTAATTTTGTTTTCGTAATTTTATAAACCTTCACATCTATGACAATTATGTATGCTATGATGAATAAGTGTTTAAAATTTTAGACCTATATCATAAATAGTTTTATGTCACGATACCTTTTATTTTAACATTGAATACATATAAAATTTAACATGGGGGAGATATAGAAATAAGTTTTATTCAATTTTTAACAAATTGAATGATTTTGTTAAGCCAACTATGGATATATCCTAGAAACATATATTACAAGTAGTATTAACAATACAAAATATTTTTCATAACAATCTAGATGCCCAAATTTTATAAAATAATTTTAGTAAAAAAAAATATCTAAAAATCGTATAATTTAATGTAAATACATTATTACAATTTAATTTAAAAAATTAAAATATATAATTTATAGATAATAATAATACAATTCAAATTAATTATTAAAAAATTAAAAATTATTTTTAGAAAAAAAATTAACATCATTTGTAAATTTGTTTGGATTTTTATTTGAAATATGAAATACAAAATAAGTTTACATATTTTTTAATTTTTTAAATTTTATTTGTATAAAGGACATTTATATCTAACTTATATCCACAATTCAATACAATCTGATCACTCAAATGTATGTAAAGTATAATTATACATATTTATTTTAACAAATTAATTATTTTTTTGAATTATTTTGAAATAAATACTTTGTAAAATGGTGTATTTTCTCGAGTTTTAGGAGACATTAATATTATTAATTTGTAGATATAAAAATGAAATATAGATATTATATTAATAATAAATATAAATAATGACATATATTATATTAATTCATTAAATATAATACAAATACATAATTAATTTTAAATATTAATTTAAATATTTGTAAACATCAAAGATAATAAGATGGCGTTATTACTATTATACATGGAATATTATACATTTTATTTTAAAATAAAAATTTATATTTCAAACTTTAAATGCTTCGTGAAGAAAGTTAACTATTTTTTTATAAAAATTGTTAATACATATTATACTAAAATATAGATATGTATTATATTTTATATGAAGGATTAAAAATTGATTCGAACGAACCGGTCTATTGTACAGTGTATACTGTATACTATAATAGCAAGACCTCCTATAACCTAGGTTATAGGAGGTCTTGATAATAGAGCGTTTTCAATTATTTATGATTATATTATAAAGTTTGTCTTTCATTAGAACAATAGATATATAAATAATAAAAGCGTTATAAGAGTATATATATATATATATATATATATATATATATATATATATATATATATATATATATATATATATATATATATATATATATATATATATATATATATATATATGTACAATTAAGATATATATTCAATCATATTATTATTATTATACTAATGAATTATATATACTTTAGAATTAAAAAGATATTGAATAATTGTATTATTATTATATTTACATTAATGTAGTTGTATATGTATTTCATAGGTAGCAGAATTTGAGATGACATTATTTGAGATGGTATAAAAGGTTGAATTATTAAATATTTATAGACAAATTTTAGTAATAGTTAAAAAATTATCAAAATAGTAATCATTATTCTATAGTCATTATAAGTTTCCTAAATTCAATTTCCCAATCTGAAAATGTTGCTTTCTAAAGGAGATATCCCACTACAACTTTCCAGAAATAATTTCTTGAAATATTATCTTACTCCATAGTGAAGCTGGTACCCTTCCCACTACAAGATTATCTGGCGCCAGATAGTATTAATAGCAATTGCTTGAAATAGTATGATAGGCTATTAATCAACCAATCAAATTTGTTATGGTTTTAATTTAAAAATAAAATTAAAATGACATAATCATCAATGTATATACTATTATGGTAACTATATGGGTGATATTCCACAAAAGTAGAATTAGATTTTGAGACGGTCGATGGTCGTAACCTATACTTTACATTACAAAGTTTATTGCACAGTTAAAATGATATAGTTACTATCAAATGTATATAGCTTAAATTAACAGAATGTATTCGTAGACTCAAGTATAATAAAAATTAGTATAATATTAATTAGTATAATATTAGTTAGTACACTATTAATTAGTATAATATTAATTAGTATAATATTAGTTAGTACACTATTAATTGGTATAATTAAAATTAGTATAGTATTAATTATTACAATAGTAAATAGTATAATATTATATAGTATATTATATAATAAAACCTGTCTTTTTAATTGAATATTCTGAGATTTCAATTCGTGAACTCTTTTCTCTGTAAAGTTTTCGTGCGTTTCTCCTTTAACTAGCTCAGTGTAGAGAGACCTACGATAGTAAGCGAGAGCGTAGGTAGTTAGAAGAATTGAAGATATCTAAGTATTTCAATATTTTACAAAATAGATAACAATGTTTATTAATTAATTAATGAGTACGAATGCTTAACAGTTAGAATTTAATTTATAAAATAATAATATTATAATTTATAATTTATAACAATATGAATTAACCTAATATCTGATAATTGTAGTTTAAGATCCCGATTTTCCTTTGTCAATTCCTGTACAAAAATTAAAGGTAGTATATATATATATTACTTAGATAATTGTGTATATTTATTGATAATAGCACGATGGTAATAGAGTTATCTATAGATATACATATTTTAAATAAAATTAAACCCAAATAGTTTATATAATAGAAAAATGATGATATATATATATATTAATATTAGTAATTCATAAACCTATTATAAAAATAAATGTGTACATTCTTATTATTAAAAATAATATATTATAAATGTTATAAATTGATGACTATTGTAGCCTTCGTAAACTCCAATAATCTATTATAATAAAACGTATAGTATATAATATATCGTATAATAATATACGATATAAAATATTCGTTAATAATATATCATTCGATCGGCGTTAGACAAAATAGCGCTCCATTTCAGTCGCGGTAGATGAAGAAAATCACGAGGAGCTGGGGCCGCAGAATGTTCGCGCAGACGAATGCGAACGGGAGCGGTAACGACAGCAGGCTAACGATAAGAAGTAGGCCATTGTACGGCGGCGCTTTATTTATAGAATGTTCGCGTTTACTGGCAACTAAGTAAATTTAAGATTTGGTGATTTTATTGTTGTACTTTATAGTGTATATTGTATGTATTATGTGAAACTATAGCGAGGAACGTGTGCGGGTTAATTAATTTGGAGATGAAGAATTTGTTATGTAATATGTCTATGATACAACTATATGATTCATCTATAGGTCAATGTAATAATATATATATGTATGTATATATATATATATATATATATATATATATATATATATATATATATATATATGTATACATGAACTCAATATTTCTTATAGTATGCCATACTATTAGTACATGCATTTACTAATAGGTGTTGTAGTATTAAGTATTACATATATCTATGAGAGGTAGTGATTGTTATATTATATTATTATATTATATTATATTATTATATAATATAGTACAAATATACATTATATAATATTTAATATTAATTACTATTAATATCTGGAATGTATAGTTATTTTAGACAAGGAGAGCATAAATGTAGAGACGGAATAGAGGTACCCAACACTGAATATAATATCAATAATATAATATTATATTCGATATAATTATTATAATAATATCGTATGTATAATGATTTTTTGATTGGACAAAATACAATACCATACCATGGTTCGTTTTTAGAAAGGTATATTTATAATTTCTAGAATTATGATTAACGTACTATTTAGTGGGTCATTAACGTCGTTAAAGATGTAATCGTGTATGAGGAATATACGTATGACCAGTACATATTTATATATTAGCAAAATTGGTGCGCCCCTCGCGGACTTTGTTATAAGAAACTACAACTAGCTAATATTCCGAGCGACAACGGTCATTCATTCGAGCCGCGTAAACATTTTACACATTTAACATTAACGTCGTTAACACACGCACATCGATGCACTAAGAAATAATAAGATAAGTTAGTTTCCGCATGAAAACCGACACACACACACACACGTATACATCGTATATAGAGGCGTGGTCGGTTGTCGGGGGGTGTGGCACGGCGTCGAGCGACGGGTGCGAATCGTACGTCGTGGCCAGTGGTGAGTCGCCTTTAGCGTACCGATCCTGATTAGTAAAGAGACGAGTAGTAACTGGTAACGCTGCGGTGACCTAGACGCTTTGATGCGCAGACGTTGCTGTTCACTAACGCGTTCGTTCACCGTACGCGCATTTTAATGTAATATATATATTATGCATTTGAAATAAAGAAATAAAAACTAGATTTTATATATTTATTAACGGATGTAGGAAAATAATAAGAACGTATAAAAAAACGATATTATATCTATTATATTTATCATATTATATAGAAGTTCTAACAATATATTGAATATACTTAAAAAAATTTTATATATATATATATATAATTGTATTCTATATCAAGCATGTTGATGGTATTATTGGAAGTGTTGATTAAATAGAAACAGTAAATTATATGCAGATATATTATTATCATAATAATTTTTGAATAAATTTAATAGTCGTTTATAATCCTTTAATTATCGTAATTAACTGATCTAAGTAAATGAAATAAGTACTACACATACTAGACAATTATTCATGATTGTTTTAATATTACATACCAACTCCTTATATACTATTCTGCTAATGCGACAAATACTTGTTATCCTATTAGTTACTATAGTAAATAGCTAAAGCTAGCCAGAATATACGGGTATACTCATATAGTCAAACTCAGTCAGTACTCAGAATCCCAGTAGCTACTGGGATCTAGATAGCCACGAAGTAACAATGGTCATAGAATAGTATGCAAGTATAGGTATATTATATATGCTTAATATATATAAACTGAATATATTCAAACATATATTAAATAATTTATAAATACGTATATCATATATTATATATACGCTTAATATAATATATATAATATACTTATGTTTTTATTTATATGTGTATGTATATTTATATATATATATATATATATATAGTGTTGTTAAAAAACGCGTTTTTTATTATTGTTTGTTTAAAACATGTTTTAAACAGTTTTTTTTGTTTTTAGTTCGTTTTATTCGTTTTTTATCCGTTTTTTTCTGTTACAAAATATAAAATTATTTAAATAAAGTAGATATGTTGTTAAATAATAAAATAATAATAAAGTAAGTACATATTATATGAATAATCAGTAATAATTCAAATAGTATATTATCTGTATTATTAGCATTATTAAATCATATTGTCAAACTATACATTAGTATGACAATTATAATAATTATAATATTTATTTTGTTACAATATAACACTGAGTATTTCTTTATTATTTAATGTTATGGACATGGAGATTGTATCACAATCTATAAATATATGTACATTATATAATTAATATTATAAAAGCTGTATGAACTTTCATATTTATTTTATAATAAATTATTATAAATAATAAAGTAAAATTAGATTTCTTTTATGTTCTGATATAATACATTATATAATAATATATATTATGAACTTTCATATTTCTTTTATATATTAATATATTATTATTAAAAAATATGAAAATTCATACTATTTTTTTATATAATATTAGACATAATATATATTATTATACAATTTATTATATCAAAACATAAAAGAAATCTAATTTAACTTTATAATAATAATATTATATTTGTATACAAATATTTTATACATTTATTAAATAATCATTAATTTTTCAATTATTATACAATTTATTATATCAAAAAAAAGAGCAGATAAATTATTATTTGTCAAATTGAATTTAAATTTAAATTTAAATATTAACAATTAAATAAATATATGTCTCTTGTTTTTTTCTGTTTTTTATTCTATGTTTAAAACCATTTAAAACGCGTTTAAAACGTCTGTTTAAAACGTGTTTTTTATTAACTCACAACACTATATATATATATATATAATATCATATCTTATGATGTAGTCTATTATGCTACTCATCACATTCACAATTAGTACAATTAGTAAAAAGCGGCGCCGGTGTCTCGCTGTGATTCATTGATATAATGGTGATTTACTACTGACCGCGAAGTACTATTCACAGTATTCATACCTGTCGCCCAACGCCACATCCTCAACAACTGACCACACACCTGTATTCAAAATGTGCCGGTTTTCATGCGGCTCAGATAAGTAAAATTGGTTTTAAATTGTTTTAAAATATAGAATTACTATTATTATAATAATAATTATATAGTAACTATATTGACCTATATGAATCATACAATGATTGTTACAATCATAAAAATACTCAAAACATCTCGTGGTTGTTATGTAATCATATTTACTATGTTAGTATAGAATATTTATAGTATTTAGGGTATTAGTTTATCATAAACTAAAGTTTAAAACTTTATGACCATACACTTTATAGTCATAAAGTTTATGTTATTAAGCGATATATTACAGTTTACTATAATATAGTTTACTAAAATAATTTATTATAATTATTTAACCATATTTTCAGACATCAATTGAACTACTTTACTCATTATATAAAGCTAGTTATTAAGCGATATATTTAATATTTTTTGAAAATAATAATATTTCAATATTATTTGAATATTACGATATAATTGTTTATATTATATTGCATTATGGATATCAGTTACTAGAATAATCTAATATTAGTGCATTATACCTCCGTTCATTCTTATTTACAATTTCTAGGAATATTGTGTTAATTTCTGCAATGAGGCGTGCTAAATTTAATAAAAAGAATGTTGAAAAAAAAGAAGTTGGAATAGAGCATTTGATTTCTTCAGCAAGAACAACTGGAAAGCTTATTCTTCCTGATAAGAGTATTGTAAATAGTTAGTTAATTTATTTTAAAAAATAATGTTTTTTTAATAATTATGATAAAATTATCATTATATTATTATTAAGTTAGTATTGTAATAATTACTATTACAATTAAATAAGATACATATAATTGTAAAATAATAACCATATAATATCAAAATAACTCCGCAAAGTATAAAATATTGATAACAAAATTATATAATTTTTTAAATTTCAAGAAAAACCGCGTTTCTGTAAATTTTTAAATTAATAATAATATTAATTATATATTATATTTAATTCAAAATCGAACTGTTATATACCAAATATTATATTAAAATATAGTTATTATTTATTTGTTAATTTATTTTATCAATTTTATAATTTTATTATTCATGAATCTCTAAAATCTTTTTTAAAAAAGGCCGCCTATTATAATAATAATTATTATAATTATTAGAATTTCAGAGTTCAATATCATATTGAATATGTGCGGTACTTATATATGTCAGTCAAATACATATGTTACGTATTAATGAATAATTCTGACTGATTACATTCAATGTAACATACATTGGGCTGCATTTATACACATTTTTGTTCTCAATTGAAATGTTTTAACTAATTTTAGATTACTCTTTTACGCTGATTACGAATGTGAAATACTTTTTCAAAATTAGCTCAACTTTTTTTTTTATTTAGCTTTTAAAATATCCATACCTTCAATATTAATATGAAAAAATATATAAAATGATTAATTTAAAATGTTGTTGTTATTTTTAAATAGTTATATAATGTTATTAAAATTTATATACAAATGCAGGTACCAAGTCTTTTTGATCCACAATTTTATAATTTGTCAGAAATTTTAATATTTTTTTTCCTTACAATTAATATATGGTTCATGCTATTTCAAAATTTAGGATTGTAAACTATACATAAAGGTTAACAATTATTTTTCATATAAAAAAAAGTATTTATATATATAAATAATGTTATAAAAAAAATTATCATAACATTTTAAAATTAATATAATATAATTTCATTATAATAATACTTTATTTACTTATAGAAATAGAAATATATTTGTAATATTATAATATATATATAAGTTTTATAATATTTAAATTTAGTAATTTAAATAAATAAAATTGTATAATAAATATATAAAAGTATTTATATATATAAATAATGTTATAAAAAAAATTATCATAACATTTTAAAATTAATATAATATAATTTCATTATAATAATACTTTATTTACTTATAGAAATAGAAATATATTTGTAATATTATAATATATATATAAGTTTTATAATATTTAAATTTAGTAATTTAAATAAATAAAATTGTAATAAATTATTTTCTCTTGTGAATTGCATTAGGTTCATCCCGCATCAAACACCAACAGTATTCCACTAACATATTCATAGTAATTCTACCTTGATATCTTTCTTCCATTAGAGAAAAATCTTGATGAAAATGTTCTCCTTGTTCGTCGCTAAAAATCTCCACAGTTATTTGGGAAGTAATCAAGTAATCAAGATGTGAATTAATAAAATGCATTTTCATCGACATCCTTGATCTCAAATTTCTATAGTTTACCATCATTCATGCACATCTATTTCATATTCAGAGCTGAGATAGTTGATTAAAGCGCTGTTCACATGAGAAATCTATTCCAGCAATTTCACAGCAGAATACTTAAGAATTCCAGTTTCAAAATTCCCTAGCTGTATCAAATTTAGTGTGTACACATGACTCATGTGACATGAGAAATCTTGTTTCGCAGTAGAATACTTAAAAATACATACATTTTATGAACTTATGAACATAAGTTCATTATATAATCATTCAGTGGTAATATACATATATTCATAATTTAATAATTAGATATTATAATTATAACTATTAATTAATTATTATTAATTAATTAATAATTATTAATTTAACGATCGTAAACGCTTAAATAACTTAATTTTAATCACTTACAATCGTAAAAGATTATAAAAAGATTGACACCTAGAAAGGTAAATGCTTATGCATTAATACTTGTCAGTATACTTGTGCACGCGTTTATTTACCGATTACATAAATAGTCACAAAAACTAGTAAATTCGGATTAGCAATAATCGAAGAAAAAACAGACTTTTATAATTTGGAATTTTTAAGAATTCTACTTCGAAATTGTTGGAATAGATTTCTCATATGAACAGCGCTTAAGAAGTTCTTTACAATTGATTGACATGAATTCCAAACTCTTCTTAATCCATTAGGATTTATACTCAAATCAAAATCCATATCCCAAATTAATTCTCTTATCTAGGGACCATTAAGAATTACTGTATCAATTTTCGCGTCACTTATGTGTGGGAATTTATTTCATATGAATTTGAATGTATTTCTTTATTTATCTAATGCTTTAATTAAATTCTCTATTAAACCAAGTTGAATATGTAGAGGTAGCAGAAGAATTAAATCTTATGTTACTTTTAATATATAAATTTCTATAAATTGTAAATTTCTATTAATAATATTACATTAATATAGTTAACATATATTAATATAAGTTACACTATTTATACTATAAATAGTATATACAAATTAATATATATATTACTAAAATTTAGTATTTTCATATTAATATTATTACTTATTTTCAATAAAATACTTATTTTTCAAGATTTTCAAAAATTTTAAAATGTAATAAAAAAAAACCAAAGCCAACCTTGAAAAACGGTTTTTATATTTGAAATCAGTGTTAAAAAGTAATCTAGAATCAGTTACAATATTTCAATTGAGAAAAATGATGCAGACCAGTGTATCAGTCTGATATGATGTATTCCATATGATATGAGTACCACATATGCAGCATATATATATACACGTCTATGTATTATTATATATATATATATATATATATATATATATATACTGTATATAATATAGTATATTAAATATACATATGTGTTACATGGTCAAAATATTTTAAATTATGCAGTAGTTCATAAAAGGGGTTTCACACCAACTCAAACGCAATTATTAACTCTAGTAATTAGAGTTAATAATTGCGTAGTAAATGTATATAATATAATTATTAAGAGAGATTTAAATATTAGATCGAAATATTAGAGTTAAACTTTTACCTCTAATTATTAGAGTTAATAATTGCGTTCGACTTGGTGTGAAACCCCTTTAACAGATATATTTGAGTGATATATATAAGTACCGCCTACCTTGAATTCTGAAATTATAATCGACTGCCTTCTTAGAGATAATTCAAATTATTATAATTTAACATAATACATATATTATATGCATATGATATAAGTTACATAGAAAACATTAGTATAAATATTATATAAAGTAAAATACATGTTATGTGATAAAACACGTATTTTTTACTTTGCATATTATAATAATGTATTTAAAATAATGTTATCTATAAGCATATTATAATACCGATAATTATCGGTGAGTACACTAAATATATCAGTATATTATTTAAAAATGTGAGATAATTCCGGACAGAGATGCTGATAGATGTTTATGATAGATGATTATGAGGTAGATTTATAACTATATATATATATATGTAAGCTTGCTAATGAATGAATCTATAACTTAATAAGCTGGTAACCAGTGATGCTGTGTGTGGAGTGATTTCGTTTTTTTTGGTGATTTCGTACGCAGTGTAAATTCAACTATTATAAAATAACTATTTACATTATATATATTATCATTGCGCCGCACGAGATCAATCCCTGCGAAATCACTTCGCGTGAGATCACTGGTATTCAATTTAAACAGTCATTCAAATTATAAAGTAACTCGATTAAAATCAAAACGATTCAACGACGCGAATAAATGAATCGACGCGATGCATGTATTAGTAAGTGCTAACCCCCCACTATAAGTTCTAACCCTCACCTGTAGGTGCTAACCCTCCACTATAACCGCCCCACCCCGCCCCCATAGTACCGGATGAGGTGTTTCAAATCAACCAAGAAGGAGCCCATAAGGCTGACGATGGAAGTGATTGGTGGAATACCGTTGACCTCAAGAAGCTTGACCTCGCCTCTAACTTGATAGTCGTAATGCCGTCTGACATCAAGCTTCTGCAGGCGCTGACCTCTTTAAATGTTAGTATGGGGTTTAGATGTTAGTACGGGGTTTAGATGTTAGTATGGGGTTTAAATGTTAGTATGGGGTTTAGATGTTAGTATGGGGTTTAGATGTTAGTAGGGGTAAGATGTTAGTAGGGGTTAAGACGTTAGTAGGGTTTAAGACGTTAGTAGGGGTTAAGACGTTAGTAGGTGTTTAGATGTTAGTAGGGGTTTAGATGTTAGTATGGGGTTAAGACGTTAGTAGGGGTTTAGATGTTAGTATGGGTTAAGACATTAGTAGGGGTTAAGATGTTAGTAGGGGTTAAGACGTTAGTATGGGTTAAGACGTTAGTAGGGGTTAAGACGTTAGTAGGGGTTTAACGATGGATACCGGTTATATATATAAACATATTTTTTATATGAAATGTATATATTTATATAAACACATTTTTGATGTGAAATGTATATATATATTAATTTTTATTTTATTCCCATTATTACAAATATATCTGATTAGTTGATTTTATTTTTAATATATTCCTATAAATATCATTATATTATTTAAGTTAATAATCCATGAATATATTCTTTTAATTATTAAAGCCAATTTGTGTAGGCATTTAAGAATTTGATAATTTAACTATTGATTAATTATATATATATAAACATTTGATATGTCAATCAATTAAAATAGAGTAATTAAAGTATTATTTTATCAAATTATAATATAATAATATCAGAATTTAGGCATAACCAAGATAAACGAACAAGTGTCATGCTTATCGAGTCAATATATATATATATATATATATATATATATATATATATATATAGTTATATTATTCATGCTAATATGCATATATTAAATAAGCAATAATTTATCATAGAGATACATTCCTTTCTTCCAACTATTTACCAGATCTATTTATATCTCTACTTAAAACTTTACATTACATTGTATACAATGGTGTACAAATGTTAATACACATTATTTGTTTATTTTATTGATGTGTTCTAAATATACATATATTATGTTTAAAACACTATTCATTTTGAAAATGTCAAAAATAAAAATGATTTATCAATTTATTGCGTACCTTTTTTATTATTTGTGTTGATTAAATTTCCCTTTTTTTATTATTTGTTGGATTAAATTTCACTTTGTACATAATACAGTGTACAATGTACAATGCATGCAGATTAGTATGAGAAATACTGACACCTATTTTACTTCTTACAGCTTTACGACAATAAATTGGAATGTCTTCCGGAAGAAATCGGAACATTGGAGAACCTCGAGATTATGAGACTCAGGTTCCAAGAGTAGATAGTCCAGGTGTCTATGTGTCAGTGTGAATAGTATATGTGTCAGTATGAGTAGTCTATGTATCAATGTGAATAGTCAGTATGTCAGTTATAGTGTAAGTTTGAATAGTCTAGGTGTCAGATACATATTCATTATATGACTTTCTAAATGATTCGCCGTACATCTGACTTAATGTCTAACTCAAGTCTAACTCAAGTCTAAATACAGACTTGCTTCCCATCTCAATATTCAGCCTCACCGACTGAAACGTATACTTAAGATAGCCCCGCCTCTAGCCATGCCCCTAACCCCGCCTTAGCCCCGCCTCTAGCCATGCCCCTAACCCCGCCTTAGCCCCGCCTCTAGCCATGCCCCTAACGCTGCCTTAGCCCCGCCTCTAGCCATGCCCCTAACCCCGCCTCTAGCCATGCCCCTAACCCCGCCTTAGCCCCGCCTCTAGCCATGCCCCTAACCCGCCTCTAGCCATGCCCCTAACCCCGCCTTAGCCATGCCCCTAACCCCGCCTTAGCCCCGCCTCTAGCCATGCCCCTAACCCCACCTCTAGCCCCGCCTCTAGCCATGCCCCTAACCCCGTCTCTAGCCATGCACCTAACCCCGCCTCTAGCCATGCCCCAAACCCCGCCTTAGCCCCGCCTCTAGCCATGCCCCTAACCCCGCCTTAGCCCCGCCTCTAGCCATGCCCCAAACCCCGCCTTAGCCCCGCCTCTAGGTATGCCCCTAACCCCGCCTTAGCCCCACCTCTAGCCCCACCCCTAGCCCTTCCTCTAGCCCCGCCTCTTGTCATACAACTAGCCCCGCCCCTAATCACTACTCTACACCACCACCACACAGTCACAACAATCTATCCTCACTACCCGAGTCTATTGGAAAGTTAACTGCATTAATTACTCTACAAGTTGACCATAATCAGCTTGCAGAGTTCCAGGTGTCAATCTGCAACATGGGCTCACTTAACTACCTGGTTAGTACAGCGGACCTACAGACCTATACTGCAGCTCATTGAATTGTTGATATCTTGTATTTTATATATATATATATATAAGTATTTTGTTCCGTAATTTAAAATTATTCGTAATTATCAATATAAATATAAATAAATAATAATAATTTAAAATTTAGTAGGTATTTAGTAGTAGGTTTCGACTGCAGCGACTCTATCGCAAGTGCCATACACTATATGCTTATCCACTTTCTCACTACATCGATGAGTGTTATGCAATGTTATGTAATGATTTAGGTTCTAATATCGCTACTTTTCACGGCACTTGTTGCGCACATAGCCAAGGATCACGCCCCTTTTGCCCAGCCACCTGGTGGCAAACATTCGCGTTCACATGCGACAGTGACACGTGTAACAACAATCATTGCGTAAAACAAGTTGAACTGAAACAGTTCATCAACTGCGGGGCATCGGAAATATTCCGTTGCTCACTTTGTTGCGAAATTTAGGAAATGATTAATTATTTATGAAATTTACACCTATTCATAATAGGAAATGAGTGGTTTTATTATACCCTTTCGATTTGTTATCAAACTTTGAGATTTAATTGCTATTATTTAATATAATACTTATTTTATAATATAACTAAATATTATATAAATTAATACATTTGATATATTGATTAATGCCTTTATCATTACAGGACATCTCTAACAATAAGATTAAAAGTTTACCTTCTGAAATATCCTCTCTTGGTCACCTGATGAGGTTTGTAGCTTCAAACAACCAGATTAAAGAACTACCTTCGACTGTTGGACAAATAAATAGTTAGTTGTGATAATTCTCTACCTAAATGTCTACCTAAATTTACATCTTAATATGTACCTAAATGTTTACCTATATATCTACATACATTTCAATATTATGTTTACATAAATTTCCAACTAAATATCCATTTGTCCACCTTCAATTATTAATGATAAATTATCATTGATAATTAAAAATTAATATTTGTTTTGTATAAAATTGTATATATATATATATATATTAAGTTTATATACATTAACTATAAGAAGAATACTAATAAATATTTAAATTTATAATAATATTTTCAAAACAATATTTAAAATTAAATCCTATAGTATTGCTATTGCAGTATTAATAAGATAATAGATAATTATATAATTATTAATTATTTAAATATTTAATTTTAGTATACAAAATATTCTGTTTTTTAATGATTTATTTTTTTATAGATAATATAAAGTGCACAAAGTAAATCTCTAATTTAATATTTTTCCTATTTTTTTCCTATTTTACTAAATTGTCATCTAGATTAATTGTTATATCTATAGTTGTATCTATAGTACAGTTACCATTAACCTTCATTATCAATGGTAATTCATAATGTATATTAGTTTTGAATATATTAAAATATATACACACATATATATATATATATATCTACATGCGTGGCTCAGTTGGCAAATGCGTCATAAACACAATTAGCAGGACACGGGTTCAAGCCTCGTCCGGTCCAATAAAATAAGTCTTTAAATAATATTTAAAAGTGATCTTATATAATTGTGTATAAATAAATGATCGGCTCTCGTTAAAACCATGGATGCCTTAACATGAGAGCGGCTTCGAAGGGACATTAGAGCCATATATGGTTATAAGTGAAAACTTCATCTAAGTTCCTGGATTAGATGAAAGGACTAAATAACAATAACCGTAACATATATTTCCTTTAGTTTACATTTGTATATTATTAGTATTGTAAACAAATCGAATTGAAACACTAGTATATCTTGGCCCATTGACATCAGTGTGTGTGTGTGCAACGATACCACTCCAAGGACTCCACTAAAATAACAATAACAATATTCCCGATATATATATATATATAAATAATGTATTGCTAGTCCCCAATACCATAATAACCCTCGTAACACCACCCCCCATTACAACCCCCCCGTAACACCACCCCCCGTTACAACCCCCCCGTAACACCTCCTCCCCTATAACACACCCCCTCCACCCCGACGCAAGGTTTACGCATAATAGAGATGAACTACAACCGCCTGACGACGCTGCCTCAGTCTCTGGAGCTGTGCGCTAACCTCAATCAGCTCTACCTCACTAATAACGGCATCACCGACTTCCCCAACCTGTCTACGTGTTCGCAGTTGACGGTAATAGCTGTGCATCGCGTGCGCGCATCATACATGTGAATCACGTGCATCGCGTGGGCGTTCGGATTCTGCGATTTGTTGATTATATAATGAAACGTTTTGATTGGTCGATGACCTCACAATGTTCACATACCTTATTCATTGTATCACTTATAAACAGTAAATAATAGTAAATAACACGCATTATAAACATGCATGACACTCAGTTCTAACAGAATTTTGAACTGAATGTAACATTGATTTAAAAAATATAATAAAATAGAAATTAGCGATAATATGTAAATTATACGTTTATGACAATAATAATTATTATAAGTTATAAGTTATAATTGATTACAAAGCAATACTAATTATAGTTATATAATTAATTAATATCACCTCTATTAAATTAATGTAATTTCATGCAATCACATGTAAAAGATAGGCGAAATAAACAATGAACTTCTCCTATTTTAAATATATTGTATATTTGTTAATAATTAGTTCACATATAGAATAATAATATATTATTCTATGAAGCTCTCGTTTCATATTTATATAATAGATAACAGTTAAGTTACAGTTTAAATTTACATTAATTACTTTTATACACAAACATTATTATGAAAAATATCAATATATAAGTTTTTATATTTATTATATATAAAAAAAAATAACATGTACATTTATATTATCTAAATAGACTGCAAATTTCAATATTAAGTTAATATTATTAACAATATTTAACTATATTTAATCAAATAATTTTATAAAAATAAAATACAGAAAATCACTGAAAGTTGAATATTATATTAGGTTGAATATTTATATGCATTTAATTTAAAAAATATAAATTTATATTTAATTAGTATATATACCTAATAAATATACATATAAATTTATGCTTAATATATATATAATACTGTATTTACTATATTTACTAGGAAATACATATGGGCAATAACATCCTGAAACTGCTCCATATTACGGACAATCTACCAGCTCTAAACATCTTAGACATAAAAGACAACAAAATAACCGAGATACACTCAGACATTGTGAACCTTAAGGGTTTGAAGCGTTTGGATATCAGTAATAATGACCTGAAAACGTTATTACTACTACTACTGCTATTGCTACTGCTACTACTACTGCTACTGCTACTGCTACTGCTACTGCTACTGCTACTGCTACTGCTACTGTTACTTCTACTGCTACTGCTACTACTACTGCTACTGCTACTGCTACTGCTATACTACTACTAATACTACTACTACTACTGCTACTGCTACTGCTACTGCTACTGCTACTGCTACTGCTACTGCTACTTCTACTGCTACTGCTACTGCTACTGCTACTGCTACTGCTACTACTACTACTACTACTACTACTACTACTACTACTACTACTACTACTACTACTACTACTACTACTACTACTACTACTACTACTACTACTACTACTACTACTACTACTACTACTACTACTACTACTACTACTACTACTACTACTACTACTACTACTACTACTACTACTACTACTACTACTACTACTACTACTACTACTACTACTACTACTACTACTACTACTACTACTACTACTACTACTACTACTACTACTACTACTACTACTACTACTACTACTACTACTACTACTACTACTACTACTACTACTACTACTACTACTACTACTACTACTACTACTACTACTACTACTACTACTACTACTACTACTACTACTACTACTACTACTACTACTACTACTACTACTACTACTACTACTACTACTACTACTACTACTACTACTACTACTACTACTACTACTACTACTACTACTACTACTACTACTACTACTACTACTACCACATCCACAACCACAACCACTATTATAATTTATTATGATTTATTAATTTTATAAATTATAAATCATAAATTAATTTAGGTATTTGATTATCTTTATATCCTGAAAAATCATAATAATTTAAATCACCAACTACTACTAATATTAATACTATAATACGTTACTTTGTACAGACTTCCCAAGGAGATGGGTTTGATGACAGAATTGAAATTTATTAACTGTGAAGGAAATTCGATCAAAGGAATTCGTAGAGATTTGTTAATGGTTCTATTATAATTGTATTCATTGTTAACCTTATCATTGTATTCACTCTTATCATTGGCTAATGACGATGAAGGGCAATATTTCAGCTAATAATATACGTTAAGTATACTCTGGTAATAGTGGTAGAAGTGATTAGTTAAATGTTACCATCGCAAGCAGATATAGCAATCTAATAGAGGCTTCGTATTACAGTATACTACAATCAGACGTGATAATATTGAATCATTAATATAAAGTAATTTTCTGCATTTCGCATTGATTTCTAAAATATCTACTCCTCGACCACAACGCGATTAGATGACAACGTAAGTAAACGCTACCACTCCTGTACGTCACGCTCACGTACAGGCGATAGCCTCACTTAGACGTTACCCATCCTCGGTGGAGATGATCGAGGAGATTAGTGTTACGGTGCTGTGAAGTGAAGTGTAGTTCTCATCATTTGGTGGAGTCCATCCCATCCAGGAACTTAGATGGCGTTTTCACTTATAACTATATGGCTCTAATGTCCATTCGAAGCCGTTCTCATGTTAAGGCATCCGTGTTTTTAACGAGAAATGATCATTTATTTATACACAATTATATAAGATCACTTCTGAATATTATTATAAGACCTATTTTAATTACCTATTTTAGTCCGGACGAGGCTCGAACCCTTGTCCTACTGTTTGTGTGTCTGACGACTTAGCCACTGAGCCACACGGGCTATTATCACTAGCACGGTATTAATGAACACCTCGTATGACAGAGAGGCGCCGAGGTACTGAAGGAATATCTCCGCAGCAGAATCCCAGACAACGCATCTAACCAGGGCTCTCTCGACCCTAACAAAACTCTACAGTCTTTGGCTTCTAACCTAACCGGCGACACCACCTATCTGAACACTGACCTCTTACGCAACACCAAGACATTCAAATACTCGTTCGTATGTCCGGTATAGCTCATAGTCTGTCTGTCTGTCGGTCTTGTTATGTAATATTGTTCATAGTTTTAAGGGCTGGCGATGATTTTTGAAAAAATATATTTTTTATTAAAAATGATATTATATAAAATTATTACTTTAATATATTATCTTATAATATAATTAATTATCTAAATTAATATATTATCTTATCTTATTATATCTTATTAAAATTATATATGGTTTGATGCATAAAAGTGATTATAAGTGTCATAAATATTTATAAATATGACTGTATAAAAATATATAAAAATATTAATATTATAACTATATATTAAAATTATAGTAAAATATTTATATTTAAAAAAAAATTGATATTACTACTCTTTTTTAAAATTTAATTTTGAATCTTTGAAGCTCCATTAGTTTTGATCTACTTGATAAATTGATATGAAACTTTCAGAACTTAATAATAATAAATATATGTTCATATATTAATTTTAACTATGAACTAAAAGTAATCAATATCTATTTATTTATATAAATTTCATATAACTTATATAGTGTTAATATGACATGTTGAATTTCCTATATATGTATATGTATATGTATGTATATGTATATATATATATATATGTATATAATATTTATTTATTGAAATCTCATATATATATATATATTGAATACAATACAAATAGCGAATACAAATGGACCCCTCAAGAAGTCATAGACTTATACATGTTATAAATAACTGTGAAGGGCCCTGGGGCCGGTTGCTGCGACATTTGATAATTTTAGCGTACGCAACGCGCTAGCAAAATTGGCCTGCGCCATGTCCTTAGCCATATGCAAATCGAGTTGTTCCGACAATTAAAATAAATGTCCTAGCCTAGCTAATTCTAGCGCGTATTATCTCTGCGACTGTCCGACTATGCGTATCGTATAGAATAAAAAAGAATTTTTTATGAAACTTTAAATCCAAAATAAATAAAATATGCTTATGTTATATTCAAAACAGTGTGAAATAACTTAATACAATAATATATATTAAAATAATTAATTATTAATAATTATATTATTATAATTCAAGTAATAAATATTAACTATTTAAATATACAACATATGCGCACTCACTATTTTTAGTTAATATAAAGTAGCGCCACCTATAAAATTATTTTAATGTGTCACTCAAATCTAAAAATAGAATATAGTTATAATTATAATTGAAATATATAACAATAATACGCGCATATAATGTATATAAATTTCAACTTAAAACATTCTCAATCATATACAAGTGTATAAATAGAAAACATATATATTATTAACTATAGTTTGAAGACTAAACAAGCTTGATTCTTCCTCTACCTATGCATTTATGCCAAACTCTGAAATTATTTTATATATATATATATCTGAATATACACCTATATAATTAGGTCATACAAATTATGATATTTTCAAGTTTTAAAATGTATATTAGTTTGATTAATTAATAACATTAAATACATATATTATGTTATTATTATTAATGATATGTTAAGTGAATATTTATATGTACATTATATAATATAGAAACAATATTTATATACGTGGATTCACATTAAATTTATAATATTAAAATGAACAATTTATTTTAACACAGCCTTATTTATTTCGATTAATCGATTAATATATGTCTTAAATATAAATTTATATTTATACTTTAATATAAGTACAGTATATATAGTATATTAATTAATTTTATTGAAATTATTGAAGTTTATTTTGAATATAATATTCTGAATATATTGTAATTATTTTAAAGATAGATTCTATAGTTTATTGTATATTATATTGGGTTATACTCGATAATATTTGTAATTATATTATTATAATAATTATATATTTATATAATTATTATAATTGTATATCCAATACATACTACAATACAATTAAATTGGGAATAAAATGGGAAATAAGCAAAACATTTTATTTAATATTTAGCTAACGCCAGCTATTAGTTGTCCTTAATAAATGGGTAAAATAAACGCTGCGTGTTTAATTTATATGTCGGAACAACTCGATGACTTTAGTTTAGCATTTTGATCATTTTTACGCGCTAGAACATCGGAACAACCGATCGCTAGCAAGGCGAATTTGTTCGCCTTAATGACGCGCGCCTACGCTATTTATTTTTCATCCGAACAACTCAATATCGTAAAATAAGCGTAGGATAAGCGTAGGCCAATTTTATTTTATCGGAGCAACTGGCCCCAGGACAATACAATAAAAATAGTAACATTTTTTTTCTTGTGTTTTGATTTATCATTTATTATGTTCTTGATAAACACATGAGAAAAACAAGAACTGTCTGGAGTCAAACTTTTACGAATAATAATATATAATAATATATGTACATATGTGTGTATGTGTATGTATATGTGTGTATATATATATATATATATATATATATATATATATATATATATATATATATATATATATTATGAAAATAATATATTAGTATATAATTATTGTTGTTTTGATGAATAACTTATTATTTTATTTAAATAATATTTTACAAATATGATTGCATTTTTTAGTTATTTTTTAGTTTTGTAAAAGGGTATCAAATTGCCTATTATTTTTTATCATATATATTTGTATTATTATTTTCCATTCTCGAATAATTAACCGGGTAGAACTAGATAAGCTTTGCTTTTTTTCTACCCAGTAGTAATATATATATTCATATATTATATATGTGATAATTATTAATGATTGATTTATGTAATATATATATATATATACACACTTTACAGAAAGAAGCAGATTTCTGTTCTTTGCGAGAAAGTTATAAAGGAGGCAGGTAGTGTCTCGGTTCTAAATATAGATCTCAGTCAGAACCAGCTATCTGAATTACCCGAAAGGTTTAACCGCTTAACCCCCGCTTAACCCCCACTATCCGTTAGGGTAGATAGATATTATGCGATACATGTAGGTAATCAGCAGAATATTTACATTACAGAAATTATTTTTTATTTATTAATTATTTATTCTAACGAATTATATAATTTCCGGGAATCTATTTTTCACCTAAAAGCCTACAAAATTAGATAATTGCGATAATGCACATTTACCTAATCATTCGATGATCTCCTAATACCTGATGCAAACCTATCCTCTCTTTCGCAGCATAAGCACTCTCGAACAGACCAAATGCATTGATTTACACAGGAACTCATTCGCTTCTATTCCGGCCGCCATATACAAATTGTATAACCTTGAAAATATTGACCTCGGGTATGTTTATACATATGTACGTATAGGTAAATAGATAGATAACAATTATATTGTAGCGAAATAAAATGACAACAAATTATACAAAAATTGATGATAACAAATAAAACTGATTTACATGGAATGAGCAATAATGTATAATTTAAAAATGACAATACTGAGTGAAGGTGTGTAATAATATAACAACAGGAGATATTCTATTATTATTAAGAACTGGGTCCCCCTTGACCACAATGTATACAATGAGCACAACGTATACAATGACCACAATGTCCACAATATTTTATATTATAACACATTTTTATTTGTCTCTATATGCTATTCTATTTCTATTTTATATTCTTTCAAATTTATTTAATTCCATTTTATTTGATAACACTTTGAACATCATTAAATGTCACTCACTAAATGATATCCGATTCATTTAGAAGGCGCTTGTTCCTTTAATTAAATGTCATCTATTGCAAATGAATGCTTATCTATTGCAAATGAATGCTTATCTATTGCAAATGAATGAATATCTATTGCAAATGAATTCTATCTATTGCAAATGAATGATCATCTATTGCATACAATCGAATAATACGCTTAACACAAACAGTTCCAATCTCATCTCGAATGTACCCGATGAAATATCAAATTTAAAGCACCTCCATACGCTGAACTTGTCATGTAATAGGTTTGTTTACTTACCATGACCTCTAACAATGACCTCAAACAATGATCTCTAACAATGACCTCTACGATTTGTGTAGACTGGAGATTTTTCCTGAAGCCATATATAAAATACCAAAGTTGGAAGTCCTCATCCTTAAGGACAATAAGATTAAGACAATCGACGCAAAACAACTCAAAGAGATGACTGGCCTTCTGACCTTGGATCTATCAAACAACGACCTTGACCGCATTCCTCCCGAGCTCGGACTTTGCAGTCAGTTTAGGTTGTTGTTTAAACAGTTCAATTTAGTTAACGATACTATTATATAACAACATACTTATATAACAACATACTTATATAACAACATACTTATATAACAACATACTTATATAACAACATACTTATATAACAATTCGTACTTATACACCACCCACTGCTGTGTAGGTCATTACTATTGGAAGGTAATAGGTTCAAACAACCGAGAACCGCGATTCTAATGAAAGGAACCGACTCCATTATGGAGTACCTTAGAAACCGGATACCCACCAACGATTAAAGACAAACATCACACGTTCAACAACTGTCTTGTAATGCTCAACTATTTTTAACGATAATAAACTAATATATTAAAACTTTATAACTCTATTATAAATAAATAAATTAAACACACACGGAAGATGGAGTTCGATACGGCACGATATTGAAACGGTTACAAAATAATGCACCTTGACCTTATATTATCTATTTTGACCTCTAAATAAACACTGTGTAACATCATCTGTGATCTCCAGTCTCTCTTCATCGGTGTGTATATAGTAGTGGTTTCTTGTGGTTTCATGTGGTTTCTTTGATTCAGCTGTACAATATATGCCTGGTTTTACTTCATTAGATTATAAATTATGGACCCCATTATTTAAATGTTGTTTCTTTTTGTTTGTTGTCTCTGTCACATTAGATTTAAGTTGTATGTCCTTTCGTATTTATTTACATTTACAACATATATATATTGTAAATGATTATGAAAAGTCATAAATTATTATTTGAAATTTAAGAAATATTTTATGAGAATTTATTTATTTTGAACTATTTAATTATAATATTATTTAATTATCTAATCGTAACAATACATTATTTAAGCACTAGTCTTAACATAACATTTAGTAAAATGTATTGTATAATTTATAATTTAAATATGAACGATGTTTATCACATAAATTATTTTCAAAATTTAAATTTCAACTCATGATATTATTTTGAATATGTTTTACCTTCAACTAATCAATGATAAGATATAACGTTAAGTGCAATACTTCATGAGATCCATGTGTACGTTATTTTCTATATTTATAATAGCAGTATCTAATGATTACACATGAGATACATAATAGAGGAATAACTAAGTAACATATAATTTAATATATAATTGATATAATTGCACACACCAATTGGAATTTTATAGCGTATAATTCCATTCTATATGACTGCCAGTCTCTTTTATTATCATCTATTATTAATCTCATGAGTCAGTAGATATAGCCAGATATATAATAAGTAGGCTTTACTAGACCTTGATCTACCTACAGAATTAATACGTAGATCTTTAGAATAGGCAATACATGTATTCTCACATATGAAAATATCATTTATTTATGTAATTCACGTAAGCCTAATTTCCAAACATTTTCACCTGTCATCTCACATGATGTTGATCATCTGCGTTGTTATTTCTTATAAATTAGGTGACATTAAATATAGTTACGTATATAATTATTTTTCGTCAATACCTTAAATCAAATAATAACTCCTCTATAAATGGTTTAACATAGTGTTTATTTTATTATTTGTCGTTTATATATATATATATATGTATGTTTTATTTGTATATATACAGATTAAATACATTCTCACGCATACAAAAACACATATTTAAAAAATATACACATATATATTTATATATAAACTAAAGTATAAACTTTCTATTAATATTGAACATAAATATATATCTTGCGAATTTTAATATTAAATATATCATTATTTATCCTATTTGATATACGTTTTCCTTCCACTATAAATATATTTGATCATAACGATAATGTTTTTATTTATTTAATTAATTCCTTTTTCGAAATTTGATTTTTTGTATCTAGATCTAAATGAATAAGTACTGATTATAATAGATATATTCGTTTCACTTTAGATAACTTAATTGTCAACCGAGGACGATTAATTATTATGAAGTAAAATCGAAAATATATATAGATTATTATTACATTTCTCTAAAACATGAATTACTGATTACACAGCAGTGTCGATTGTGTTTATAGTTAATGTGTACCTTCTCCTATTCAGTTTTATTAATGGAATACCTCGTTTAAAAATGATATTTTAACAGAGAATTCTAAAACGGTGGGCGTTACATCGACTAGCAAAGTCTGCTGATCTATGGGCATACTTATATTGGGTAATTGTTCAGTAACAATTTGTCTTAAAAATGTATCCTGTTAATTAATTATAATATACTAAACATTTGTAATGCCTAAAATGATAATTAATTTAGCATTTTACACACATATATATAGTCGTCTATATTGTATAATGGCGGCCACATTTTGTAATTGTTCAGTAACAATTTGTCTTAACAATGTATCCTATTGATTATAATGTACTAAACATGTTTGATAGCTACACTTATGTAGCATTTTATAAATAAATATTGTTTATTGAGATATAACAGTTTGTATGAAATAATAAATATAAGTTATAATTTATAATGTATAGTTATTTTAAATCTCAAAAGGCCATAGAGTTAAGGTTCCGTTGAGGTCATTTTCTGGTCTATCGCCGGGATATATATATATATATATATATAGTATAGACACTCTATAGTAGGTATATATAGGGATTAACTGGTGACGCTGTTTAGATAATGTTAATAGGTAATTCTAATATTGCTATAGAAAGCTTTCTACTAGTTGACTTACAATATAAATTCTTCAAAGCATTCCGCTATTGTTTGCAACTATGTTTTCAAAGGGATTAATTAATTTAAACCTACGAGTGGCTTATGGACCCAAGCACATTATCAGGTTGACTTCTACTTGCGCTATGATCTCTAATTGTATATATATATATTGTTAAAACCCAAAACATTGTATTATATTTTTATATTAAAAATTATAATTATAAAAATACGAAATTACTTTTAAAAAAATGTATTATTGAAAGGTTTTACTGTACTTGTATTAATAAATAATCATAAAAAGATTATTTGTAAGTAAAAGTATATTAAATAAAAATAAACATATATACATTATAGGTAGGACTATATAGGCCTATATAGGTTATAGGCCTATTATAGGCCTATAACTAATAAACATTATATATACATATCTATTAATTATTTCATATATAAGCTCGCAATCGCAGTACATAAACGTACCAAGACGGTGTTTAATGATATTATATTCCCAGTAAACTAATATTTGTAAAATTTGAAATTTTTTTAATTTATTTACTAATTTTGAAAATTATTATAAATAATTTACAAAGTTTGCAAATTTCTGTATATTTGTTGAAAATAATACTCACTGTTTGTAAAATATTTTAAATATAATATACATTATCCTTTGTAAATGCATTATGCTCTTTCAATATGTTTTCTTTATTCACTGGAATGATATAATTTCATTCAATTAATCAACCTAACTACTTTAAGGGAAACATCCATTATCTTTATTTTGTTCTTACATTTCTATCTAATCCTATATTAATACATTTAATTACATTCTAAAATATAATTTTTATTGTAGTTAAATGTTTAAATTTAAAAAAAAGTCTAATTTCTATTATTTATTTATGATTAAGGAAAAATATAAAATAGATAAAATGTTACTAGGTTATCTTAAAATTGATTTTAATTCATATAAATTGATATACATATTTTACATTTTACATCCTTATTATTGAAGTGTTGTATATAAATTCAATAAAGAATAACTAAGGATAGGTATCTATAGATTAGTATACTAACACCAATTAATAAACTACTGTTTATTCAGTAAAACCAAAGCCCTTTGGTAAAACTAATTATTCAATAATTCAATAGATTTAATGAAGTAAAAAGTACATATTTTAAATACTAATACATTTTAAAATATATAACCATGTATTTTGTTTTTATTATATTCTACGAGATCATTTATTTCTGATTTGTAAATTTTTATATTTAACTTAAATTAAGTTTTTAACTTAACTCTCATTAAGTAATTACTTCTAAACATATTTATAAACGATTATAACCCGATTATGATTTTTGTGACTAAATAAATTATACCACTAGCTTCTAAATTATATTACCTACTCAAATACGTTATATATTTATATCGGCCCTCATGATACTACTAATGATAGTTTTACTGACTATATGAATAGGTAGGGATAGAGCAGTCAGGATATCAGATACTTCGAGTAGTTATTTAATGTTATCGTATTTATCTGGAACTTATTCAACCTAAGAAAGTTAGAATAAAGATACAAGTGATGCTATTTATATTGTTATTCAGTGTAGGTCACCTATCTACTAGTCTAATAATATTTCTGTTTATGAAAATCTGTTAAATAATACTTATAGGTATGTTAACCCTATTTGTATTTCTTTGGATAAAATATATATAAATATATATATATATATATATATATATATATAACTATATAATCTATATAACTAAGCGACATTGTTGATCTGCATATTTATTAATATCTAATTACAATAAATGTATTATAAT
The DNA here is from genome assembly GCA_964019155.1 of Osedax fenrisi. Classification (NCBI taxonomy): domain Eukaryota; kingdom Metazoa; phylum Annelida; class Polychaeta; order Sabellida; family Siboglinidae; genus Osedax; species Osedax fenrisi. The sequence goes on from OZ025239.1 coordinate 109,988,013, forward strand.
TGTTGATATATAATTTTAACTAATCTATTAAAAAAATATATAAATATGAAATAAATGTATAAATAATGTTTTTACAGTTTATTATTATTGATTAATTCACACACGCACACGCATACACACACACGCATACAACAACACCCTAACACGTTGGTGTGTCGTAAGCTATCATACATATTACATAACACGATTACAAGTAGGTCATCTGTTACACTACGGTATCGTAACGCGTGATATTATCACGTGGTCACACGTACGAGAGAGAGTGTCACGTGGTCACGCGCACGAGAGAGAGGGTCACGTGGTCACACGCACGAGAGATAGGGTCACGTGGCAACCACTATTCTTCGGGCTTGACATCTTCGGCTAACTCCTGTTCATCTTCGGGTAGAGTGGAACCGGAGCCCGGTGGTTGAGTCTGCAGCGCCAGCTGGCGGTAGTCGATATCAGCGGGCGGTGGCGCCACCTGGGTGTCCGGTTCGGTGGTAGGCGACCTCGAGTTCAACTCGGCTATCACCATTTGGACGCGGTGAATCACGTGAGATTGGTAGCGGGCACCGGCTCTTAACTGTGCGGGGCGGGGAGGGGGGTGTTAGAGGTCACGTGAGAAGTAGGGTGTTGACCGGTGGTCTGAGAACGGTAGTCTGACTATCTGACCACTCGTATAGCTATGTAGGTACGCGCGCGTGTGAGATCCCAGCAAACAGTAAGAGCAACATAATAGCAGCATAATAGACATTTAATAGCAGCATAATAGCACAATGTAAACATTTGAGGCTCTAGCATTTGCTGTTATGCTGCTATTATGCTGCTCTTATTGTTTGCTGGGATACTATCACCTTCGAGTTGTCAATAGAAAAATATCGGAATAAATCAAAACACGCGATATATAAATATATAGTATATAGTATATAGTATATACTCATCGATATAAAGAAAGTTTTAAATTAGTAACATATTTCCTTACATCGATGTATATATATATATATATATATATATATATATATATATATATATACTATAATATATATGATATATAGGGGCGCTGGAACGGGGGCGTGTCTACCTATCGCGACGCCCGCCTCACTAACCCGGCGACACTCTGGACACAACGTGGAAGCGTACGTTCGGCGCTGCACCTCGCGCATGATGTCGCGTTCCAGCCGTTTCCGCATGGCCTGGTTCTTGACCAGCTGGCGCGGACACTCGTATACCACGTTGTTAACTATCAGCACGTGACCGGCCTCCCGTCGTCGTATGCTCTCCAGGGCCATATACATCGCGCGACGGCACGGTCTACCTGTGGGCGTGGTTAAGTGGGATGGGGAGTGGTTAAAGTGGGACGGGGGCGTGGTTACTAACATAATATTAAACTATTATATATATATAATATATAATATATATTAATATATATTATAATAATATATATTATATATATATATATATATATATATTTACGCGTGTGTAGGTATATTTACGTATAATTTATAAGAATATAACTAGGCCATGGTTCACGTGTTTGTAAACAATGCTGTGCACATAGAAATGTTAACGTAGGCGACATTAAAGGCGCGATGTCCCCTCTGTTCACCTGTACACTAATATAATAACACTATATATAGTATTATATATATTGTATTCACTATATATATATATATATATATATATATATATATATATAAATATAGTATATAACACGCAATACATTGTATAGGATCTAGTTTACTAAATATATGTCGTTAAATGGATAGTCGTTCAAAGGAGGAGCCTCATTTATATTATATATATATATATATATATATATAGAAATCTATATAATTAAGTACATATCACCGACCTAGTCGTTATATGATTAGCCGATGCTAAATTAGGGGCGTGTCCTAGAGTGAGGGGGCGTCGCGTCGTGTTATATTAATAGAATATCCGTAATTATCCTCACATAACTAATACTAATACGACGTGTGTGGGTACATTTTGCATGTACAGTGTACATTGTACACCATGTATATAATAATATATAAACTTAGTTTATGGCGGCAATAAAGTGTCACGCCTATCCAAATATAAAGATAGGCTAAATATACCTAATAAAAACTCTACTAAATAAAAATTACAATAATATAATAATTAGAATAAATTAAAATAAACAATGGTATACGATATAGTGTGTGTGCGTGTGTGTGTATATGTGTGTGTGTGTGTGTGTGTGTGTGTGTGGTAACTAACAGAAGGGTACGGGAAGACCGAATCTAGTAATGGTGGGCATTTGCACGTAATTGACGTCCATGATGATATGTTAAGCGGAGATGAGGAAGCTGCTATCTGTTGCCGATGTTGAATAAGTTATGATGGGGACGCGCTAATCGGTTGCCGAGGTAAACATCCGTAAGCAAGCGGAACTAAATAAATACTTTGTTTATAAATAAATAAAAAATACTAAATAATATATTTATAATATTTATGATATTTATAATATATATATATATATATATATATATATATACATATATCCAGTACATTATACATACTAAGATAATCGGTATAGGGAACGCTGTATACATATAGGTATACGTATACGTATATATATATATATATATATATATATATATATATGTCACAGACTTTGAGGGGGGCCCCTCAAAGTATGTGGTTTATATCAATGATAATAGACGAGTAAACAATAACCGCAGCACGACCAAAGATTGTTCCGAGGATTCTTCGCAAGATCTTTGTAACGATTATGTAAGGGATCCCCTCGATCGTTACAAAGATTGTTGAAACACTTGAGAGTGGGGTTGTATGAGGGACCCTCAAAAAATACAATATTGATCTCAGATATATCATGCAAGACACCCTCATTGAGGGTGTCTTGCATGATATATCTGAGATCAATATTGTATTTTTTGTTTTAACCCTTAATGTACTAGTATCGCCATCTATGGTTGCTACATTAGCGGAAACGATTTTTATTATTTAAATATAGAATATTAAATTGTTATCAACATTTAATATATATATTAAATGTATTATATGTAATACAATTAAAAGTAACAATTCCATACAATTGTACCTTAAGGTGAATAGTATTCACTGAATACCATTACAATATATTTAATAATCATTTCATTTAGTTCCATGATATATATATATATATATATATATATATATATATATAATATATATATATAAATATATATGATTATTCTATTCTACATTTTATGTTAAATGCAAATTGTTATAAATATAATTTTACGACAAAAGAATTAGTAGGCCTATGTCTACCATAATTGTTCACAGAAAAAAAATATATTTAACGAAACTTACAGAAAGGCTCTTGTTTATTCGGAAACATGTAGTATATATTATATATATATATTATATTTAGAAATAATTATACATATATATAAGAAAGTATACTTTCTTAATTGTAATACAACTTTGTGAACTAGTGGACCAGGACGAGTTATGTGAACTTTCGGAGAATCGTTACGTCATCATAAACGTACTAAGGTATTCATGTTACGTAATATATGTGTATTATATAACAAGCTGTCACTCAAATATTATTAAATATCTTACAAACTTAAATTTGTATGAGAAGGGGAGTATATTTTCCCTATGGAATGAAGCTTCATTATTTGTATATATATATATATATATATATATATATATATATATATATTTATATAATATATTATATATATATATATAAATATAAATATATATATATGTGTGTATATAGAAAATATATTTAAAGATATTATGAACAGTATATGATATTTTAGAGTAGGTACTACATATGTAGGTGTGCAAGTAAGTAATTAAGTAAGTAATTTATTTATTTATACACTTGTACATTTTTCAATCTCACAAGTGTAAACGAAAAGAAAATAACAGAAACGAAAAATAACTAAAATAAATATATATATATATATATATGTTTATAATTATAATTTAATTAAATTTTTTAGATTAATCTTGAATGTTGAATGATTTCTCAGGTTTCGTATGTTTCGTGCAATGATAAGACCCGTTTGTTTAAACAAGAAATGATCTCGAGAGCGTCATAATGCATACATATATACATATATGCATACATATATACAATGTTAACAAAACTGTCCAGCAGTAGGAATTACCTATTGAAAAATGATATTAAAACTATATATATATAATTAATTTCTGCTATATTCTACATAAATATATATGTTGTATTCTATAGAATGTATACATGTATATACATATAATATATATTCAAAATTAATAAAATAAGTTTAATAAATATAATTATACTACAAAATCATTAAACTCTACCATATTTTCCCCCCGAACAAATGTATAAATTAATTAAATAATAATGGGATAATTAATAAATAATATCTATATTATAATTTGGTTAATTTTGTAATATAAATATAATGCACAAATTATATGATATATATATATATATATAACAACAATTATAACTGATCATCTCCCCTAAATAACCCCATCCCAGTATATCACCCAGATTATAGATGATCATACCCCCAAATAACCCCATCCCAGTATATCATCCAGATTATAACTAAAACCCTCCCCCAAATAACCCCATCACAGTATACCACCCATATTAGGTATATAGCCTATAGCTGATAATCTCCCCCATATAACCCCATCCCAGTATATAACCACACTTATACCTGAACCCTTCATATACAAGTCAACACCACAATCACCCACATATAAGTATCCCCGTTGGATAAAAGATACAACGTGAAACATGGAGTCTATTTAGGTTAATGTATTCTACATCACGTATCGCATGTAATTTATTCTATTTATAACCTATTACGTAATTATCAATCTTATATTATGTAACAATATATTTTTTAGATAACAAGGAGTGAAATGATACACTGGTATAGGGTTACCGGGGAGAAATGATCATCTATAATATGGGTGATATACTTTTATAGGGTTGTACGAGGGCTTAGATACAGGGAGTGAAATGTATACTGGTATGGGGTTATCTGGTGTGGTGATCAGCTATACGTTGGGGGTAATATCACTGATCATCACTGTCATAATAGATATCAAAGAATATAAAAGCTAAAATGTTTGCGCGGAAACAAATCGGCACACGTTAATTTGTCGTATTAACATATACACATGTAGCTATTATACGTGTGTGTGTGTGTGTGTGTGTGTGTGTGTGTGTGTGTGTGTGTGTGTGTGTGTGTGTGTGTGTGTGTGTGTAAGGCCTGCATTACACCGAACATGCGTATTGTAGCCTTTAACACATAGTATTGCGTGCACTAACCCCACTATCCACACTACCCCTAGTAACATAACCCACTACCCTTGCTACATATATCGGATGTGATGGTGGTTCTAAATAAGCCAGGGGTAATGAACTCGAAGGTCATCACATATCTGACTTTATTAAGAGATACATCTAACATGGATCAAATTGTAGTGATCTGTTTACTGATATATGTATAGGTTTACATGCACTAATAATCAAACCCACAAGCCCAGGCAATGCAGGTGCAAAGTTATCATAATTATATAGTTGTTTATAATTATTATGAATGAAATAAACTCAAATTTAACTTCAGCTTTTAAAAATTCATTACTTAACGTATAATTAAAATAAACTTACTATACACATTTATATATATATATACATATATATATGGATTTGTATATATTATAAATTGTTTTGAGAAATGATTATTATTCTATATAAATTATATCCGCCACATATATATCAATAATACTATATTTCGAGTAAATATTAAATAATTATATTATGAATGTGTATAAACAACAAAATATCCTACAGTTTTGAAAGATGCTATAATAATTCTGGTACAGTATTCAAAGTATATTTATATAGGTACCTATATATATATATATATATATATATATATATATATATATATATATATATATATATATATATATATATATATATTAATATATAGTTATATACTTAATGTAAATCCTTTTAAAATTATGATTTATTATAATTATAATAAAATAATTATTATTTTTAAATATTTTAATAAAATTTATATTATAAGGTAATTTTGTTTACAAATCATTGATCATCACGGAACTATTTTAAATAATGTTGGGGCTTTAGATTGTAGGATGCATTTATATATGTTTATTTCCTTAATATAGGTGCAAAATAGCGTTAATATGTATAACTATTATATTGGAATAAATCTGTTTAAATAAATTAAAATAATTATTTTTAAAAATAGGTCAAATGTAACCTATCATATGTAATTATCATAGAGAAATACATTATTGACCAATCAGAATAGTGAAAATAATTTAAAATACTAAAATAAACTTGTTATTAAAGTCTATATTATTGCATTTTAACGATATATTGTATCATTATTTAATTATAATAATGATATTGCTATTCATTAATTATATATAAATGTATATTAATATAAAAAAAACGTATAAAAGAAGTAATAAATGAAGACAAAAACGGGCCTCTTTGTTTTAAAATTAATATTTTTTGTATTCAGTGTTCGGGCCTGAGGTTATAGGAGGTCTTGGTATACGCGGATGCCAATACATGGATTTAGTGAACTTACCAGCTACTTTAATTCAATAGTTGTGAAGTTAACCTGAATATAATGATAATAAATGTGTTATTTATAAAATATAAGAATAACATAAATACTATTATTTATGTATTATATAATAATAAATTAATATGCTATACCGAAACAATGATTTTGCGAAGCCTTCGGAAAATCTTTGACCGAAATGAACTCTAATAATTTACATTATAACAATCATAGAGCTAGAGAGAAATTTCTCTCTAGCTCTGTGATAACAATGAGTCATTGTCAATGATTAGGATAATATTAATATTATTTTTGATTATTAAATATCCTACAATTGTCTAAATAATCATTATGATCAATATACATCATATTTATTTTTACATAAAATGTATGGTTGTGTTAACCTAACAGTGTGTATTATATTTTAATACGATTAAACATACATACTACATTAATTTACTACAATAATAAATAATATATATAAATATATATATATATATATATATTTATATATTTAATCGTATTCAAATATCATTAAAAAATGAACTAATTTATTATTATTATCCTTATGTAATAAGAATATATAATTTAAAATGTATTATATAAATGTACTCATATAATCCCATATCATATATTTACTATTAATATAATAAAAATAAATGTTATATTATATTATTTATATATATATATATATAATTTTATTCGTATTATAGTTTTATATATATATATATATATATATATATTTTTTATTTAATATGAATTCCTTTTTATAACAAATTATGTGCTTTATTAATATCGAGTGAATTTATAATTTACATGTAAAGAAATTGTATTGAAAATATCGTTAACATAGTATAATCTGATGAGACTATGTGATAAAGAGACTATCATCATTACAAAAAAGTAGGCATAATTTATGATTTTATTTCAACCTCTATATTCCTATTTATGTCTAAAAGAATTTATGGATCACCCCTTTAAAATATAAACTAATGTCTTTGCTCATAGTAACAAGATTAACAAGATAACTTTAAATAGTCCAATATTTGATTGATACCTATTTATTTACTTAACTTAACTTAAATTAACTTAACAAATATAATCAAATGAAATAATATATTGAACAACATAATTGAATACATATAATTTAAGATTCTAATTAATATTTATAAACTATAATTATAATTTTCATATATGATCTTATATAGACAATAACGATATTAGGTATTATTAGGTTTTATTTAAGATTTATTTTTAATTATTTATAGCGTACAATTACTACATTCAAAGTAACAATGTAACATTGTAACATTGTAAAAATGTTACAATAATAATTATTATAATAGAGTAAATCTTATATATATATTATATATATGTTAAATTATATTAAATATTATAAATGTTATTGTTATTTATACTTAGTATAATAATAATTATTATACTAATACTTAGTATTATTATAATACTTATTATAATTATATATTTTTCCTAATATTTGAATAATATCTTAATTAAGTATTATTATAATAATTATATTAGTATAATAATTATACTAATATAATTATTATAATAATACTTAATTAAGATATTATTCACAAATATGTTTAGTAATTAGGAAAAATATATAATTATAATAATTATTATTATATATATTATAATAATACATGATATATAATATATTATGTTCAATATAATATTGTTACAGTACATTAATTACTACAAACTGTAGTACATTAAATGTAATTCTAATTAGTTCATTAAACTTTAAACTAATTACTAAATATAGTGATTTTAATAATTAAAATCACTATATTTAGTAGTTAGTTTAAAGTAATTATATGGTAAACAATTATATAATAAATATATGATTATCATAATGATAATATAAACTATTATTTATTATGATAATAAATAATTATTAATTATTAATAACTATTATTATAATAGTTTAAATATAATTGTATTTAATATAATATTATCATTATGATAATCATATACTTATTATATAATTATAATTACCATACAATAATAATTATGATTTTTATTAATTATTATTATAATATTAATATATTTTTATTAATTTTAAATTAAATTAATTATAATTATTATATTATTATAATAATAATTATAATAATAATAATTTCGTAATTATTGCAAATACACTTCATAATATAAATACTGTATTATACAGTATTTATAGTATATACACTGTATATTATACAGTGTATATATAATACAATATAATATTGTATAATTTAAAGTTAGAATTATTTTTTTGAATTGTTATTCATTTTCTAAAATTATAAAAATTATTAGTGTATATTTATAATTATTTTAGATACACTATTAAAGAATTATGGCATCTGATATTGTAATAACAAAAGGAGATGTTTACGATGGGGGTGAATATTTTGACATGTATGAATTTAAAGTTTGTATTCTACTCATCAATATACAATATTGTTATTAGATTAATTCTCAATATAAACATTACATTTTTATTATTTATTAAATAATGTAAGTTACGATATATTAATATAATAAAATATGTTAAATGTATAAATTTGGATTAACTATATCGATATCATAATTAAATATATGTAAAACAGCTCTATATGGAGAAATTAATCATTAAAGCATCTTCTATATCGACTATAAGCTTAGATTTCTCGGGGATTGAATGTTTGACAGACGACGTATTCATTACTTTACAAGTTACATTATTTAAATATTATGAAGCATTATGAATGGTTCCTGGTCTAAAGCGATACGCTATTTAAAAAATAGCGACTCAAATTAAAATATCATATACCAATATTTCAATATTATATATCATACAATATATGTGAGTATAAGAAATATATACTTTGATATATAGATTTCGTATAAATCTCTCTCACAAGCGCAGTCCTCGTCTCTTTTTTTAAAACAGGGTGTCGCTTTAGACCATAATCCTTATAAATACTTTTATAAAGTCTATACATTTTATTTAAAATATAAATAAACATAAAAGATTTGACCATAATTTTTAATATTATATCACAATTTTAGTAAATACTAAATTAATATTTATTTACATATTAACTAATGTATAAATAATGTTTGATCAGAGTATTTGTGAAAGCGCTTCTTCTCAACATTTCTCCAGTAAATTCACATCGATAAAATGTGTAGGATGTCGGTATATAAGTGATATTGGATTATGTTTCTTAAAAATTACATTTAGGCATTTGAAAGAGGTTAATATTATATAAATATAATTTAATACGATCTACTTTGTATTCCTTTTATTGTATTCATAGATAATTTTAACCCTTAATTGTTAATTATGTTTTTATAATTTATACAATTTACTTTATATATTGATCCTATAATTATTATTGTTAAATATACATTTAAATTATCATATTTATAAATACATAAGCGTATATTTTTCAGTTACATATATATATCAATATACGTATACTTTCTTACTGTATTAATATTTTCACAAAGATTATATGATAGTTTATAAATATAATATAATTTATAAAATAAATAGTCGTTAATAACGATTCGTTATCTATTTTATTGAAATAATCATTTTGCAATATCTTATTTTTTAAATTCATCAATTTATATAATCTAAACTAAAGTATTCACACATATATATATATATATATATATATATATATATATATATATATATATGTAATTTATTAAAATATAATCTTTATACTCTAAAATATCTAGTATTATTATTATTATTATTATTATTATTATATAATAACAATAAACTTAAGTGTTCTAACTATAATGATCGCAAATGGGCGATATTTTAAAATTTCATTACTATTCTCTCATTACACACATACGTATCTGAAACAAATATCTCATGTATATCGATAAACATACGCGTCTAACATACCCTTACACCTTACGCGAACAGTTAAACTTGAACGGCTGTTCCCTGGTAACGGATACCGGCATGATCTATCTGCAGTCTATATGCGACACTCTGCTATCGCTGTCTCTGATCGCTACGAACGTGACATGTCGCCCGTTCTGGGCTTCAGACGTCCATACCATCACGATGACGGCGTGTCCTGTCGATGAGTCATCGGTCATCAAAGCTGGTGAGTAGTAGTAGTAGTGGTGGTGGTGGTGGTGGTGGTAGTGGTAGTAGTAGTAGTAGTAGTGGTGGTGGTGGTGGTGATGGTGGTGGTTGTGGTGGTGGTGGTGGAGGAGGTGGTGGTTGTGGTGGTGGTGGTGGAGGAGGTGGTGGTGGTGGTAGTGGTAGTGGTAGTAGTAGTAGTAGTAGTAGTAGTAGTAGTAGTAGTAGTAGTAGTAGTAGTAGTAGTAGTAGTAGTAGTAGTAGTAGTAGTAGTAGTAGTAGTAGTAGTAGTAGTAGTAGTAGTAGTAGTAGTAGTAGTAGTAGTAGTAGTAGTAGTAGTAGTAGTAGTAGTAGTAGTAGTAGTAGTAGTAGTAGTAGTAGTAGTAGTAGTAGTAGTAGTAGTAGTAGTAGTAGTAGTAGTAGTAGTAGTAGTAGTAGTAGTAGTAGTAGTAGTAGTAGTAGTAGTAGTAGTAGTAGTAGTAGTAGTAGTAGTAGTAGTAGTAGTAGTCCATAGCAGTAGTCCATAATACAAAATAGGCGTGTATACATTTATGCGAAGTGAATATCAATAAAATAATGTATTTAAAAAATGTTCAACGATAGTTGAATGCAAATAATTAATACTAATTAATTATTTACATTGAATTGTATTAATTAAGTGCGAGTACATATATAAGTATTTATGAGAATATATATATAATATATATCTATAAAATTGGCCATATATAATTCATTTAATAATATTATATCATAATGGTAATATATATATATATATATATATGATTATATAATTATTAAATAGTAAATACCTAATTATTATGTAATTAGCAATATTCATTCTTATTTAATTAATTTATTTAATTACAAATCTCTCTTCTTAGATAGTAGAGAAACGCGCTGCAAGAAGATTTACAAAATTGTGATTCTTGCGAGATACACAGATTGTTCGGTGTTTAAGAATTATCTCTGCGCTACAGACGTACAAGGTTATTAGGTCACATGATTCCATTCCCAATGCGCTTACAGACATACACACGCTAGTATAATGAATTGATTATGGATGTTAATTATGTGTTTTATAGTGATGAATAGTTTTTAGGTATTCTGTTTGTTTAATGTATTCAATTATTCGATAATAATTCGTTGTTGAAATTTAATATTAATATTGGTTATTAATTTTAAACTAGGTATTTGCATAATTCGAATTTGAAAACTAATTTACTTTAAATATAATTTTATTAACTAAATATTTTGATTATTCAACAAACATTAAAATATGACTGTGATTAGTTTCATGTTAATGGCATAACTTAATTATTAAGATTATATATATATATATATATATATATATATATATATATATATAGAGAGAGATAATAACATGTCTTTAGATAATATCTCTAATGAGAAAATACACGTTCTTATGAGAGTTCTCATGAGAGACAAACTATAATCTGAGGACTTCAGCTAATGATGGCAATCTCTTACTTTCAACCTATGATGTACAATATTTCAGCACTTCTAGGACAGATTTCTATATAATATTGAGTATAAATATATGCGACGGGATATTTATCCTGCGTTTATTATCTCTGATACAACTCTTTTTTCAACACAATTCATCTTCTATCCGAAATATTAATTGTAAATATTATATAATCAAAATTATATGGATAATATACTATTTTCAAATAACAATATACACTAAAATAATTATTATATAATATATAGTGTGATATATTAATTAATCAACATATATAAATTAAGTATAGTTATAATATATAATTATGCATAATAACTTTTATAGTACGTCACGTTATTAATTAATACAAAATATTTATAATAAGAGTATATTTATAGGTTATATTGTGATTAAAATGTCTACTTTTTGTTATCTTTCGATAAATATATGTGCTCCGTACATTATACAAAGATATATCGTATTGTATGATTTTAAATATAATCATTGAATAAGGAATATATATATATTAATTGTAAACATTTCCATAAAGTATTTTAATGGAATGCTATATCATATATGCAATGGATGTAATATAATTGTTCATCAACCATTTTTTATAATTCTCTAAATAGTAATAGGATATTCGATTTTCTTGAGTTATGGTTTTAACTACTTATTTGTATTGTTCTCCAAACTATTTGTATATAAATCTATTAATTCAAAAGTATTTGAATATTCGTATATCTTTCGCCTGTATTTTAGGCGATCTTTTACATTTTTTCGAAATTTTACGGGAACAATAATAGTAATGAATGAATAAATTATTGTAAAAGATCATTCAAAAGATTCATTATTGTAATCATTCTAAGCTTTAGTCATTGCAGCGTACTACTTTTTAGTTTTAATTGATGTTTTATACGTATATATGTATATATGTTTTATACACGCCTCCATATATAGCCCATGTTAAATCTCAGACTGACTAATGTCCGAGAATATATACCAGACAGAAAGGTAACATGAAGGCATATATCATATCTCCTTTATTATTGTAATTTTATATTTTATCTTTGTTTCTAATTTAAAATTTTAATTATTTTCACATGTGATTAACCTTGATGATTAAAGGATATAATAATCCAATTAAAAAGTAGTGTACCGCAATCAACGCGGTATCAGCGCGAGTTATTGTTAATGACCTATGTTGACTTGCTTGTCACTCACTTTAGATGATATTGATGTATAAAGTAAGCGCATTTATAGTGATTTATTTGCAGACTCTATATTTCTAGAGTTGTTTGTTTTGTGACGAGATAATACAGATATTCGTTATATAAACTTCGTATTTATCGATTGACGCGATATCACTATTATATTCATTGCTTACTATGTAATAATAATCCACTATACTATATGTTACTCTATTATGATCAATATTGTAATACTATTATACGATAAAATAAATAATACTGATATATACATATACTAATGCAATACTAATATAATAGTGATATATTAATACATATATTTCATAGTGAAAAGTGAATATTCTGAATTCGTACAATACGAGAGTAACGTGACGTTACCTAATATGGAAGATTGTCTATTCAATCTGTTTGAATTCAACGGAAAATTGGTAAGTTATAAATCCTATGAAAGCATTTAAACTATACGATACTCATTTGAACTATAAACTTTTAAATCTAATGAATATAAGATAACGCGCTATATCTATATTAATAATATGTTAACGAGTCAGGTTATCGTATCCGCAAGCGCTAATATTCTTAAATTATCCTTAACCAACTAATTCTGCGGTCGATGTGTGATAGAGTTTAATCGGATGGGCTATTTAGCAACGACCTATAAGCTACGCCTTCGTCAATGGCACATTTCAATAACTTATCAAACCGACCAATCAGCCGCGCTGAGATGGCACATAGATAGTCGTAACATATAGACCATCTAATCGAAGTGTAGCATGAGTCACCGCAAGGTATTCGGGGGCAGCCTTTAGTCGTAGACTTACTGGTAGTTATTTGCAGAGAAATAACGCAACAACTTATACGATCTCAATTGATTAAATGCTACTATGGATAAAATAACAATTGTTATTTAGATACCGCGTGTCTTGCAATACCTTCGAAGGTGTGACCGCAACTTACGTCAAAGCCGCTTCACAAATAGTTACCTCACTAATTACCATTATCTATTCGATCAAATAATCTATAAATTATTATACAATATGTCGGAAGAATAACACGTCGAATGGAAAAATACATATTTATTAAAATAAAAGTAATTGTACCTAATAAAAGAGATTAAAGAAAACAAAGTGTATGATCAATGTACATATTGATAGGCACCGATCCTTTTTTCTGGATACTTATATCTGAATGTCTATTATTAGTTATAATTTATTACCTATTTTTTCAATATTACTCCAATACACTTGTTCATTCATAAAGCCGATGATAATATAGTAACATATCACCCCCACCTTAGATCATTCCGGGCATGATATTCAGCGACAATAGCGTATATTTCATCGTCTTAGATCTCGACACCACCATTGAAAACATCCATCTGAGGATCATGAACCGCATCAACTGTATCAGAGGACATGTTAGCTTGTTGATAACACTGATAATAGATTATTGTAGATAAGATTATTAGTGATTATGACGATTTCATCAGATTTATCGCGACATTTAGGTCGATATTATCTTTATATCCGATCTCTTTAGATACTGAACTATTCTAAATATTCTTATTCTCAAATCAATGATCGTAAATACCTATACCGTATACCTTCGATCTTACGTATAAACTCATTTTGTCAAGATATCGATATTATATTTAAAATAATTTCAATTTCGTGAAATCTTCTCACGTATTGCTTAGTTTACCTAAGTTATATATGAACATTACATAGAGGCGATATTTCCTAAGCGTATAGAAATAGCTGAATTATATTATCGAATTCTGAAAAATTAAAATACCATAACCTAAATAAGTTACATAACACTAGTAACGTAGTTATTACGTAACCCTGAGTGGTAACGGACACGATAACCTACGTAACCTACAGGTGAGCTACGCGTCCATCCTCGTGGTGCTCCAGTATAACTCTGAGGTGAAACACGATCACGACGTTACCGCCCTCTGTCGCGATATCCTCATCTATCTAGAACAGCAGACCCTTTCGCTGAACGATCACATTCGCAGGAATCACATCGATAAAGGGTTTCCATCCACTGCCTCATTCCGGTATCGCATCCTCTCTCCTACCTTCCTCTGCCTCTTTCCCTCCATCTATCTCAATCCCTCCCTCCTCCCATAATTCCATTCGTCCCCCCTCTTTCCTTATCCCCCTATATCCCTATCTCTATCACTCTCTCATATTACTATTTCTGCCTATTATGTTTATAGATACACTATGATATATATATATATATATATATATATATATATATATATATATATATATATATATATATTTATATATGTATATATATTTATATATGTAAATTATTTTTTAAATATATTATAATATTAAAGTACATATCAGTAATTAAAAATGAATATTTGTAAACATTTTAATAAAATATCAGTAACAATGTTAACTTTACTTTGATATACTTATTTTATGTAGCTATATTGCATGACCCTTTAAATATGACCTCTAACAACTTAACACATTTTCCTCAGAGGTGAAAACATTGAAAGAGACTTCTCAGCACAACAAAGATATTCTCGTGCTAAACACGTCCTAAATAATAACTATAAGTATTCTGTATGGATGCTGGAGAAGCAATCACTGACAGTTTATCTTCCTATATAATCATCGTCATCATCATCATCATAATCATCATAATCATAATCATCGTCATCATCATCATCATAATCATCATAATCATAATCATTGTCATTATCATTATTATCTTCATCATCATCATCATCATAATCATCATCACCATTATTAACATCATTAACATCATCATAAATATCATCATTACTATTATAATTGTAATAATTTGAATATATTATTAGATGAAGTGTTTACATCCTCTAAAATCTGTGAGGAATGAAGAAAATGAAAATAAAAATATCAAAGACTGTGAAAAGGCTGTTGAAATATGGCAAGGAAAATTGGTTAACATTGATACCAGTTCTTTAGTTCTTAAAAATATCTATATAATCATTAGTTATACTTTATTAAATGATATATGTATAATAGATATATTTGATATCCATAATTAAAATATTATTGAGAAATATAAAATAATAGAATATAAATTAAAATATATCTGAGAAATCAGTGATATGTTAGGTAGTTATGTAGTGTCTATCCTTTATTGGACCTCCCACCATCGTATAGATTATTTCTATTATAGAATGTATGTATTATATTATTAAGTTTTTAAAATACATTATTTAATTATGTATAAGTAAGTCAAATATATCATTATTTTTGTTAAATTAATCATCATCTTTACAATTTACATAAGAATATACTACATTTCTTGTAATTATTGTAGAAATGGTATTTAGATAGCGTTTATTCAAAATAGTAAATACTTTTACAAGTATACAAATCGGAGATAGTTTATGTGGTATTAGATATAGAATCATATAATATACATATAGCATTGAGTTGTATTTTAAATTATTGGGTTGGTTATCTTACTCATTGTGTGAACCCGATTATTTGTCTCAAATTAAAACTATCCCAGTATATTCCATAGTATGTGAACACTGCCCTGGCTTATATAATCAATTGGAAATAGATTACGTATATATTACAAAATATAACTATACTTTCAATAAATCATGACTAGAATAACATAAATCTTATAAAACTAAAATGATGATCCTAAATTTATCCTCCCACCTCTAGGTAATCTACTTTATTAATCCCCACTAATACTTTCTACTTATTACTTAAGTTACAACCTAAGTTATAACCTTTTTATCCAGAATATAAATATAAATATATATATATATATATATATATATATATCTCTAAAAGGGCAAGTAGTTTGATCACGAGCCTACCCCACTGATCACATTTAAGGTCTACCTTAAGTCTTACCTTAAATATACATACATAATATCTTATAAAATTCCTATATTATTCCAATTGATGTGCGCATACATTATAATACATTCTTATTCTTTATTTACTGTTTTATATATGTAGGTAACACATCTCCATATTCTCCTCCCGTTTTCAATGAAACGTCACTCACTTTTATTATTTATATTTAATAATCACCCACGTAATATAGAATATTCAATTGTATATTGAAATACATGTAATTATATACACGTACGGTATAGCTAATATCCAGTATTCCGTGTACAACTACGTGCGCTCAAATCTTGGTAGCGTCGAAATAATATTAAACTAAACATTTGTTTACAAAAATTATGGAAATAACACGATTGTGTAATTAATTGTAGAGTGTTGTTTTACGGCGATAACTTAAAGACTCAGTTGTATTAGTGTATATATCATCTCCATTACAGCAGCATTAGACTAGTGCGCTAGCGAAATAAGTTAAATCATTGATAAAAGAATGAATTATTACTATAATAAAACATTATTACTATATTAAATTATATATATTTAAATAAATAGATTATTATACACAAATTACTTAATTATATATATTTAACTAAATATTAAACGTATACTTGTAATGTAATATTGTTTTAGATGAAAGCAAGCCGTCTGTTGGACAATGTTAATAAGTCTGACATTTCCATGGTTAGTATAACGATAGTGCCTCGATGTTTCTCGTATCAATCAACTTAATTCTCTAGCGTGACGATGCATATTTTTTAATTCATTAAACTTAATTTTACATTTCATTGAAAAATGAAACTAAAATTTGTAATACCCATCATATGATATCATATAATCTAAATCGTTGATATTTAATTTTATCTTGATTACAAAAATCTCTTTAAAAATTCTGTTTATGTCACTACTTGGAATATTTCTTTTACTTTTATGTATTAAATTATATGTTGTATATTATATGTTGTACATTATATGTTACAAATTATATATTCTTCATTACATGTAGAACATTATATGTATGGTTTGTATCGCGATATATCTTATTAGAAATATTGGCTGGATAAGAGTTAGTAGAAGAGAGTCAAAACAAATAATTTTATAACACATACGTATAATTAATTTCAATATATTTTATATACGTGATTAATTTAAATTCAAATTATTATACATAATAAATTTGATACTAAATCATATACTATTAATCTAAATAACTAAATCCTCTGTTACTCGTGATCTGATTAGCCGCACTCCCATCACAGTTGTTATCGTACAAATCACCTCCCAACGTGGTGTTGAAGATGGCGAAAGCGGTGTGTGTCCTGCTGAAACTGAAGGTTGATGTTGGCACCCAACAGAACGGAGACGAGAATTACATGGGGCACTGGATTGCTTTCACGCGCCCGATTCGAAGTTATAAGTTCCTGTCCGATATTCGTCTCTACGATATCGTTTGTTGCCCATTCACTCGCCCACTCACTCGTCCACTCCCTATGACTATATCACTGACCATTCCAGAAAATTCCAATATATTAGATTTTCTCACTTTCCTATTGAATTAAATTATCGTACTTGATTGTCGAATTTGTTTATCGGATTTGATTTTCATACTCCTATAATTATAAATTTTAATATAAAATATTTAGTTCAAAAGTAATTTTTATAGACATTTAACTAATATATTATTATAAAATGAAATTGCATTTCCTAGTATATAAACAAGTTATACATATAAGCGATTGTTTAATTACCCTCTTCTATAAGAATAATTGGTGATTCAATTTGATAAAATATATTTTAATTTTTTAAAATTTAAATACAATATTTTTTTTAAAAAGATAAATATTTAAAATTCCAAAGATAATAAATTCGATCGAGCCGTTCACTAACACGGTCTACTCACTAGATGACGATGATGTTAATTTGATTTATTTGCACTTATCATAGGTGTTACTACCCCACGTAGGTACACTTAACAATACAATGTAGTTAATAATGAACAAGAACATTAAATAAATAAAATAAATAAACAAAACGACAAAATAAGCATGTGATAATATATATAATTTTATATATTTCTATTATTTTTCTATAATATATAATTTTATAAATATATCATTCAAAATAATTAATTATTTATATATTTTTACCATGTAGCTGTACTGTGTCCACTGAAATGTAATAAATACATACATTAATTTAATCCCGATTGCACTGTGATGTAATTTAATTAATATTTGATTAATATATTACCTAAACCATGCTGCCCCACCGCCGACCATCTATCATCCTATAATCCTCATCCTAACTCAACCACATTACGCTGTCACACTTTAGGAAGACATCAATGATCGAATGATTCAAAATCTCGACTTCTTCATGAAAGATATCGAAGAGATTAGAGCAAAGGTAACGCGAATTTATAGAAAATTAAAATATATCTTCGTGAATCGGTGAATATTGTAGGAGTTACATTATATGAATTCTGTATAGCACCTCCCAAAATCATATAGATTACTTTTAGTATAAAACGTACGTATCATATCATTTAGTTTAAAAAAAAACTATATAATTATATATAATTAATTAAAAATTGTATTAAGCCCCTCCCCATTATCATAATGATTTGTTACCTGTCTTAAATATATGTCATTCACACAAATACACATCCATACCAACACTCATCCACATACCCATCCACACATACACCCACAATACACCCACATATACCCAAAGATACACATACACCCATACATACACCCACACATACACATACACCTACGCATACATACACCCACACATACTCGTACACACACCCACACACATCACCTCACAGTCGCATACGGTGTCCATATTTTGTTACGCGATGACGGCGTGGATAGAGGTCATGTACGAAGGTGCCACCAAGGTCGTTCCTCTTAAGAGAATCGTCCGCGACCAGAAGGATAATCCCACCGATATGATTATAGAGGAGGTACGCCCTATCGTTATTTATTAATTTTAATTCGAGTTAACGAAGCAATATTAAGTTCTATTTAGTCGGTTATCGAGAACTTTTACAACTTTTATTGTTCATACGGTTTAAAATGAATATATTTAATTAGAATTTTGTTAATTATAAAATTATTTTTATTAGTATTTAATTTTATTAAATTTAATTTTATTACCATATAATTATATTTTATACACCCTTGTAGATAAATTAAATATTTGTAGACAATTAATATCTACATCTAAATTATATCCAATTTTACCCTTTAAAAAAAATAATTAACTGTAAATTATGCGATGAAACCATTTATTATAATAATTATTAATAAGATAAATAAAAATATAATATATAAGTTATGTTTTCATCATAAATTTCTCAATTGAATTTGTGATAGATTTAACTGATTTATTTAACTCTATTTTTAAATATTTTTACATAATTATAATTTGTATGATATATTTTAGTAATTCTTCAGTAATATATTAATTTATAAATAAAAGTCTTTGACATAGTACTACGTACTTACATAGTTTTTCACCCTAACAATCCACCCATCTATAACTTATTAAAATACTGATTGTGTACTACTACTATTACATATATTTCATTCTCTGCCATTATTTCAATGATTTCATTATTAACATCACTATTCGAACACGCGCGATAACTAGCGACCTCCGCGCACCCTCATTGCGAAGGTCGTATTCGAGGAGAAGGTCGTCGAAGCCCTGTCCGATATCGACAAGTACCACTGGCGCCGTCAGACCACCACTCTATCGCGAACAGTCGCGGAAATCTTAGGCGGTGAAAAAGCGAACAAAATCTGCTCTTACGAATGGGTGAAGTCTCAACTGATCTCATCCGTGGACGACTCTTTCGATTGGCGCATCCTCGATAATATCCTGTTGATGCTTAATCGACAGGTCTTACATTATGAGCGTAACTATGATTGGTACATATTTATCGGATATAACGATTATAATTTGTGTTAAATAGTATAGTAAAGATGTTATAATTGATAATAAATTGTTGTTCTCCAATGGTACCCCGGTACATTTTGTGGTAAACTTTTGTTAAGGCCGCCCGTTGAAATCAATTAAAACGAATTCTTAGTTTGAATTCTGACGATTGCATTAAATTATATAAATTGTATTTGTAAATATCATGAATGAGAAATTCATAAATATAAATTACGAATATAAATAAAAAATAGGCATGTATTAAATAGTAAACAATAATTAAATATAATTATTTAAATATATATATATATATATATATATATATATATATCTATAATAGAAAACGTAACTAGAAAACCTGAGTTGATGTGAACTTCCTTAATATATCATAATCAGCATATCTTCGATGTGATATATATATATATATATATATATATATATATATATATATATATATATATACTGTATAAACTATATATAATGATGACACCTCTTTATTTAGGGTTACATCATGTACTTTGGAGGCCCTGCGTTGAGAACGATCATCGTAGATATCGAGTGGTTCATCGCAGTCTGCAATACTCTACAGGTAAGTGCCCGCGTACCCAGTACACATTGTCTACCTACAGTGTTCCAGGCCAACTAGTAAATATAATCTATACTACGCTTACATTAGCTCACTATATCATTAGTACTCGCGCTTGCACTTTATATAATACATGATGATGATGATGATGATTTCTTTCCTTTATTTTTATTGTACTTTATTTATTATATTTTTGTTTCCTTCTCATGACGCCCATAACCACCACGTGATTTTGTAGTCAATAAAACATTTTAAAATAAAATAAATGATGATATTAGGTTTATTATGCACTAAAATAGGGTCATGACCCCTTCTCTCATACGGGAACATAATCGTAGTTGCACCTTTAGCTACGTCTATTTCAACGCTAGTATTTCAAAATCAAATAGTACTACTAATTGCACTATATAGTGCTTCACCAACTGACAATGATACAGGTAGGTGCACGCACTATATTACGCGCAAGCATACTTCCACATTGGTAGATTGTTCTAAACAGTAATATAATGAGCTTTTGCTATTTCTAATGTGTCGGACTAGGAAGTCAATGGACTAGGAATATCCTAAGATAATCCTTAGCTATCTCCATAATGGTTAATATTGTCCTAGGATATTCCTTAGATATCCCCAGAATGGTTAATAGTGTCCTGGGATTTTCCTAAAATAATCCTTAGCTATCTCCATAGCGGTTAATATTATCCTAGGATATTCGTAAGACAATCCTTATTTATCTCCATAATGGTTAATATGGTCCTAGGAGTCTCCTAGGACAATATATTTTCTCAGAACACCTCGCCCCTGAGCTACAATAGAATACACGAGATATCGTCTACCCAATCACTTACATGTATTGTAATAAACATTTATTACATCATATATTATATACTATATATGATACGTGTATTGCGTTCTATTTATAGAAATCCAAGATGGACGCCCCCTCATCGTTACTCAATCAGAACCGGTGTAAAGTGATCGCTGCAGATATTCCTATATTCAATAGATCACTGATAGTAGACTACATCAAAGATATATCCGGAGATAAGGTTTGCAATTCTGTTAATTAATTATATTCAATAACTAATTATATTGACTAATTATATTAAGTAATTATATAATTTAATTAGTTCATCACTTTAATTTATCATTTTTCATTTTCAATTCATCATAATTATGACTGTTTTTTATAATTAAATAAATAAATAAATCCGAATTATTATTTCATGTTGTAATGGAGAAGTTAATAAACAAATGTATTTGTTTGTGCGAGAATTTCCCCAATCATCATATTCTAGATAAGTTATATTCTCATGAGTTAAAAAATGTAAATGTAAATAATGAAAATATAAAGAACAAATAATATGTATCATATGTAATTTTAATATTTATTTTTAAAGAGCTCTCATAACATTAGTTTTATTTCTGAGAGAAAATAATAATTATTTATTAAAATAAAATATTTTATCTGATAAATATATGAAATTCAATAATATATGTTTTAAACACATCAGTTGACATTTCAACTATAATGAATATTTATTAATTTTAATAAACTAAGATAATTTTTCTGTTATACAATACCTATTAGTATTATAAGATATATTAGTCTTGATTTTTATTATTCTTCATAATATAATATATATATATATATATATATATATA
Source organism: Osedax fenrisi (assembly GCA_964019155.1). Taxonomy (NCBI): domain Eukaryota; kingdom Metazoa; phylum Annelida; class Polychaeta; order Sabellida; family Siboglinidae; genus Osedax; species Osedax fenrisi. Next base: position 110,011,428 of record OZ025239.1, read on the forward strand.
TATATATATATAATGTTCTAATTGTATATAAATAATCAATGTTTTAATCAGATCGATGATTTGATTAAAATATTCTTCGAATTTGGTTTCTTCATTCCGTTACCTGTGAAGTCACACCGTGACCTCTGCACATCTGAAGGTCGTATCAAGAAAGAATGGATTCTGTTTACTCACATAAACGATGTAGCATACATTCGGATCAGCGTGGATGAAGCGATATCTAATTCTACTTCACATTTTGTAGTTAGTAGATACCAATAACAGTAATAGTGCTAATAGCAATAGTAATATTAATAATTGTAATAGTAAGTGTTATTAGTAATAGTAGTGATATATCAATAATATCAATAATAATAATAATAATAAATATATTTTTTTCATATTTAGTAATAATATAATTAAATAATTAACATTTATTTCATTAACCTATTTAGTAATAAGAATAAAAATCATTAAAATGTTATAAAAAGTACGTAATAGTAAAATATTGTAGTAAATATTGTAATAAATATTCATAATTTATAAATAATATTAATGAATTCTTTATTAGTTATGGAGTACTACTAAATAAAGACTACTTAATTACTAAAACCTCGTTATAATTAATTTAATTCGTTTATTTTGTGAACATTTCCATACTTCTGTCTTATTATATGTTAAAAAGTGCAATTAAAACAGATGTAACTAGGTTTACCTGAAGGGTAGGTACTTCCCTCGCGAGCGCGAAATGTAAATAGATATGCATTTATACCTTACAGTAAAATCAATGTCACAAATTTAATAATAGGTAATCGTATCATTTTTTTTCTATAGTTTATTAATATATCGTAATATATCATAATATACATTATAATATATCATTCTATTCTAATATCATTTAATAATACATGTTATTCACACAACAGAGACACTACTGGCCTGTAAAAACTTCAAAACAATATCACACCTGTGATGTGTCTATCTCTCGATCGTATAGGTTATAGTGGGGCTTATCTAGTTAGTTATACATCGACTGCATTCCACTATAGACAGCGCAATGGACCGCCACTACGCGGATACACTCACTAGTGAATTATATTTTTTGTCATTGTTTTACGATTAACTTATCTTCCCTATACACGTTGTGCGTTGCCTATGTATCGACGAACTCCCTATGATAACACGATAATTTGTTAAGATAATGGTAATTGTAAAACATTTTGATTTCTTTACTTTTTTAATTTCGTATTATTCCATGTTTATTTCAATAACGTAAGTTAGCGTTAGCAAATATTTTAACTTTATACTTTCGATTATATATTTCGACTATACACGTGATTAAATAAATTACCTATCGATAGTTAACCATCTAGTTTAGACCCTCACATCGACCCCGTCACCGTGTAGGTTCGTGAACGGCAGTCCGGCTAACTTGATACCGCGCATATTTGCCGAGTGTATCCGACTGGGCAGCATCGTAGTCGTGTGGAACTGGTGCATCGTGGCGCGAGTCGGAGCGGTCGAAATCTGCATCCGACAGAATCTTCACGCCAGTTAGTCGCGACCCCTCCTCCCCACCCACCTCTGCCCACTCAATTTATCACGCCCCAGTCACGAGCGTAATTTCTCTAATAATTTTAGCTAAGCCGATAATATCTCCTCTAATATTTGTATAGCTAATTTAACGGAAGTGGTGAATTAATTACCGTTTATATAATCTCGCGATTATTACGACGGATATATTCGATATCATTTATTCTACATAAATAAATATCTCGTATTTTATTTTAACGAAATATATTTATACATATGTAGATATCTATGTTGATACTCTCGTATCTATATCATCGTCCGTCCACTACAGCGAATGTGTACAGTATCCTCGACGTCGAAGCGAGAGTGACGACGTTCACCGGCAACAAAACGCCGCCGAGGGAACAACTCTGGTCGGTGATTCATCGGTACCTGCTGGTCGTCGAGTACTACATCAACGCGGTGCCCAATCTTCAAGTGTGCGTTAGTTCTAATCTAGGGCTGATCCGCGCGTAGGTGTGTGTATCTAATCGTAGGGTATTTATGCCCGTACTTATGTATGTGTATATGTGTAAATATATATATATATATATATGAAAATGAATTAATGAAAATTGTTTATCGAGTTCGGAAAGTGCGATTTAGCAAATACAATTACTGCTCAAAGGAGAGTACCAGTGATTATCTATTAATCTATACTCACAAAGAGGGTACTCTCCAATAAAGCATATATATATATATATATAATATATATATATAATGTATATATGTGATATGTATATGTATATGCGTACGTGATATGTATACATATGATAAATCTTATTCTAAAGTAATTGACACAGTAAAGATATGTGTATTAACCTAGGCTATTAATACCGATGCAGTATTGCATGTACGGCTGATATCATTAATAATAATGATACTTACTATTCGTATTAGTGGTGTGTATAGTATACGTACATGTATACTAAACGTATCATAACTCTGCGTGTATCATTCTCCGTTTATTTGACGTGATAATGATTGTATCGTAATGCCGGTAAGGTGTAGGTATAGGCATTAACCGTGATAAGGGCAACAATAGTAGCACTGCAAAACTATGCGAAAGCGACGTGTATTCACATTATTAGTGTTAATGAATTCTAAATTTATATAGATCGTGAAATATAACATTAGTTATGATTTATAATTGACTATAGATATATATATATATTATATAATAGTGATAATGTTTGCATTTTAACGTATCTATTAAGTCCGTCACGATGAACAGTTACACTTTATATTGATCAAACAAATGTTCTCGTGCCTATATACCTAATAGTTCATATGCCTAATCATTTGTGGTGTGTGGATACAATACTACAGTCATTCTCACTAATATTACAGCACGGATGCAAATGGGGCAGGCAATACCATTATGTATACCATTGAAATATGTCACTTCATATAAGTTTCACAGAAAATATAGTTCATTAATATAAATCCTGCTTTTTGCCTGGATCGTGATTCAAACTATTAGCTTTCCTTTACCGCATCTAATCTACTAAATATTAGTAATGAATATCTACTAAAACACTACTATAACGTCTAGATAAACATACAATGTCAAGGATCCTGTGCCGATCGTTTCGAAGCTCACAAATTCGGACCAATGGAATTGCGGCGCGAACTGAATAAGTCGTTGTACTGCGTGACCTGCAAGGAGGACTCTATGTCCTCGGATCTCAGTAAATATCTCACTGGTCAGTAAATCTGACCGCCTCTTTAGACTAATCAATTCTCACCAAGTATCTGAGAGAAACGCTAGTTATTTGGTTATGCTACTATTTCATATATTATTTACAGTCACGAATTAGGTATGCTATCATGGTACCCGAGAATAAAAGAGTGAGCACGTACTTACCAATAATACTTGTACATCACAAATAAACCTATATAAATATATATATATAATATATAATTTAAAATCTAATTGTAAAACATATGCCTCTTTAATTATCTTTTTTTTAATTAATTTTTTGTTACCAAAATAATTATTTCTTTTATATATTTATATATATATATATATATATAATATTTATTTCCTGTATCATTTTCATTATATAATTGTTGTCGATTGCTATTATGTTCAATGAATACTTCAATAATAACAACAAAAACAACACCAACACTCATAATAACAATAACGACAACAACAACAATAACAATAATAACAACAACCACGTGTTTGTCCAACAATCAGGAAGAATGCCATCGCTGCAGCAACACGACTTCACCGACACCTGTCTGTCAAAGTCGCTCAAAACTAACCCAGTCGCCCCGTATTCACTGTCGTATGGTCTCCATGTCAATACTCCTTACCCAGAAGACATTTGCTCCTATATGTGTTTCCATTGCGGTATATTGAAGTCTGCATCACTGCTTATTGATGTTTGTTTCAAATACTGACTACCACTACTGACCACTACTACCACTACTACTGACCACTACTACTACTACTACTGACCACTACTACTGACCACTACTACTGACCACTACTACTAACCACTACTACTAACCACTACTACTGACCTATACTACTACCACTACTACTACTACTACTACTACTACTGACCACTACTACTACTACTACTACTACTACTACCACTACTACTACTACTACTACTACTAATGACCTCTACTACTGTCCACTATTAATTAATACTACATTTACATTATAATGTAATTATAATCCCTTTTTTCACATATCCTAATGTAATTATTTAAAATAACAATATTATTAGACAAATAAGGTGATCATTTTAAAATTAATTTATGATTAAAATAAATTTTCACTTAAATATAAATTATGCTTGCGTATTTGAGTTTGAATAATTTTAATTTAGATTATTATTTAATAATTATAAGCAATGATATTTATTATAGACATTAATAAAATTATAATATAATAATATTACTAGTTGATCACCGATTAGAATACTTTACGTTTACGTTTCATGTCTTTGCGCCGGCGACAACGTTTCCACAATTCCCTCAGAAAATGGAGAAAGCCCTAAGACCCACCCTAGCGCACGAATGTTTCGAGATAATCGATAGTTACGACCAGAATGCGGTGAGGGCGGCGCCCAAGGGTATCGCCGGAAACGTGGTGACGACGGGCGTGGGGCAACGTTCTCTGCTATTGCTTCCGGAACTTCTGTTCACGGGAGCCGATGTCTACGCTACCTCTTTGTCTAAGTCCGGCTTCACCATCATCCTCTCCGATAAGAAAAGCTTCCTAGAGTTAGTGCTGTCGGTGTATGCAACGTCGTATATGGTGCGTGTTATGTATGTTATTGTTATTTTGGTGGAATCCTTTCCCATCAAGGAACTTAGATGAAGTTTTCAATTATAACTAAATGACTCTAATGTCCCTTCGAAGTCACTCTCATAAGGCATCCATGGTTTTAACGAGAGCCGATCATTTTTTGTATACATAATTATATAAGATCACTTCTGGATTTTATTTTAAGACCTATTTTATTGATAACGGTACGGGATTGAACTAAATAAATATAATTTTCAATATTTTTCCGAATATACTCGAGTATATTGAGACTGATCAATAGCAAAACTAGAAATACCTCGCTTTCAAAACAGAATTACTATATATATCATCTTCTACTTGTCTAATTCAATATTATTTATTGCATTCACATTTCATATATATATATATATATATATATATATATATATATATATCTAGTTTTAATTATTTCAATTTAGAGGCAAAGTGAATAAAATAGACCACTCAGAATCGTACATGACATATAATTCAATGACTGGAGTACTGGAATATATAGACGATTACGCCAAAGATAAGAAAAAGTCCAATATACAATTAAATCGCATGGGAGAGGGAGATTGTTTACACGTTTCCATGACGAGAGAACTATTTATCTATGACAAGACACGCAAAGTTTGTTTTTACGAATTTTTCCTATAAACAAATATTCATATATTATTCTAAAACATAATTCGATTACAATACAGACTTTAATAAATATGTACATTATAGCGAATATATTTATATTCTAACGATTGTGGTACTTCTATGGGAGTAGCATGTAAAGTGATATGTAAAGTACTCACATGCATGATAT
>OZ025239.1:110022084-110089584 GCA_964019155.1 Osedax fenrisi
TGATCTATATTTATATTTGAGTGACACATCTGATGTGTCACTGGGATGTACTAAAATCCAGAACTTTTCCAGAACTTTTCCAGAACTTTTCCAGAACTAATCCAGAACTAACCCATAACTAACCCAGAACCTACGTAGAATTAAATCATTAATACTCCAGAACTAACCCAGAACTAATCCAGAACTAACCCAGAACTAACCCAGAACCTACGTAGAATTAAATCATTAATAATCCAGAACTAACCAAGGATTAGTTCTGGAAAAGTTCTGGATTATTAATGATTTAATTCTACGTAGGTTCTGAGTTAGTTCTGGATTATTAATGATTTAATTCTACGTAGGTTCTGGGTTAGTTCTGGGTTAGTTCTGGATTAGTTCTGGAAAAGTTCTGGGTTAGTTCTGGGTTAGTTCTGGATTAGTTCTGGAAAAGTTCTGGATTATTAATGATTTAATTCTACGTAGGTTCTGGGTTAGTTCTGGATTAGTTCTGGAAAAGTTCTGGATTATTAATGATTTAATTGTACGTAGGTTCTGGGTTAGTTCTGGATTATTAATGATTTAATTCTACGTAGGTTCTGGGTTAGTTCTGGATTAGTTCTGGAAAAGTTCTGGATTATTAATGATTTAATTGTACGTAGGTTCTGGGTTAGTTCTGGATTATTAATGATTTAATTCTACGTAGGTTCTGGGTTAGTTCTGGATTAGTTCTGGAAAAGTTCTGGAAAAGTTCTGGAAAAGTTCTGGAAAAGTTCTGGATTTTAGTACATCCCTGTGTCACTCAAATCTAAATATAGATCATAGTTACTAATTTTAATTGAAATATATAACCCAAGCAATACGCATATCGTGCAGTTAAATATACACCTATATAATTAGGTCATACAAATTATGATATTTTCAAGTTTTATCATACTTAGTAATTTGATTAATTAATAACATTATGTATATATATTATGTTATTCTTAATATTAAGTGAATATATATTTACGGCCTCATTTATTTTGATTATTATAATTATTAATTTATTATAATAATAATTATAATAATTATAATAATTATACGTCTTTTATATTTCGAATCACTAAACCTATCTACATATTACGATGTTTATTATCCTTAGTAAGTCTATATGTTTGTCTATATCTAAATTAGAATCCAAAAGTTACGAAAGAATTATAAATTATTTAACTATATATTATATATAGTTATATATTATATAATATTATATTATATTAAATATAAAATAAAAATTGAATACAATATTTTAAAATTTAAATCCCACAATGCAATTCTTTATTATATAGTCTTATTATTATTGATATAAAATACCTCCGTACATTTTTAGCTCCGGTAAAAACTCAACATGTTGAGATTTTACCGGAGCTAAAATAATTCTTCAACATCCCATAAAACGGAGCTATTTTATCTATTTTCCGGAGCTATTTTCCGGAGCTAACTACTTTTCGGAGCTAATTATCGGATCGGAGGTAAAAACGGAGTTGGTGTGAACGGCCTATAAGAAAGGGAATATTCTTCCATATTTTTAAAGTGAGAAGTCATATAGAACATACACCTGAAGAGCTAGAACTGCAAAATATCATCAATCAAATACCCACTATCTATTAATACTAAGTTATCTATTATACATTAATATGTGTATGGAAATAATGTTATTTATTACTATAAGGAAATCACATCTGCTTTCTATCTACCTATTTTATATATACACATGTATACACCAACATACACAAGTAATCATCAAACTATATACTAATACATACACTCATATACACTATCATAAACTCACACACACCCACACCCACATATGCACATACACCCACATACACATATACCTACACACAGTATTATATCGAGGACTACTAAAAGATAAGAATTCCACGAATGTATCAGGCCCGATACTGTTGCCCCATGGTATAAAGGACTGCACATTCTTGAACCCTCTTCGCCACACTGTCTGTGATTGGTCAACATATTCCGGAGTGTTCCCTTGCACAAGCAACAGAAATAGTTACATTAATATATATTAAATGTGTTCATTTATTGCAGAATTAAAACTCTTGAATTAATATACAAGAGACTATCTCTATAAACATATAGATTAATAAACTGGCTGTGTGGCTCAGTTGGCTAAGTCGTCAGACACAGAAGCAGTAGGATGCGGGTTCAAGCCTCGTCTGGACCATTAACTTAGGTCTTAAAATAATATTTAGAAGTGATTTTATATAATTGTATATAAATAAATTATCGGCTCTCGTTAAAACCATGGCTGTCTTAATTTGAGAGATGTCTTAAATGGACATTAGAGCCATATGGTTATATGAGAAAACTTCATCTAAGTTACTGGATGTGATGAAAAGACTCCACAAAAATTAAATACAATAATAATAATACTATATATATTAATATATTGTTATCCATATAAATATATATTATATATTTCTATCGTAATCTAATAATATTTAGAAAATAGTGTAAATAAATAATTATGAATTTCATATTAACATTTTCAGAAGGCCAGTAGTAGTTATTACACTCTCTGGCTGGTATAAGTATTCTAATATCCCATAGAGTATTGTATTGTATACGAACTGAAATATATAATTGTACTAGTTACTAATATCATTACTGCGTACAAGCATACACACACACACACACACACACACTCGTATTGCACATGATCAAGCCACTTGACTAATTATAGATCTAGAGCAAAGACCAAATTTGCGAATATTAGCCATTATTATAATAATCGCTGTTTGTATTGATAACCTTATATAACAAACTTTTAGATTGTTGTGAATATTTACAGTAAATGCAGTTTGAGCGAGTGTTCGAAAGTATCGCTTAAGATTTGATGTTTCATTATTACTTTGAATATCATTATTATCATCACCATTATCATCATCATTATCATTATCATCATCATCATTATCATATCCTATTATCAACTTATCTCTTCCTTTAGATCTGCCAAGTATGTAAAACTAAATTTAACTAAATATAATTATGAGACCATTATGGGTAAATCTTTCTGTGTGTCAGAACCTACCAACTGGAATAAACTTCCAGCAAAATTACGTTGTGAAATGAAATATAATATATTCCGACGTAAAGTAAAATTGTGTTTACTTCATTAATATTAATATTGTTTTATATGTTTATCATAATTATTTAAATAAACATGTTAAATTTATTTATTTTCATTTGTTTCATTTCATTACACACTGTTGAGTTATGTAATTCGTTTTATATTTTTACGGTGTTTAAATAAACTATCAAATCAAAATCAAATCACCATCATCATCACCATCATCATCTTCACCATCATCATCATCACCATCATCATCATCATCATCATCATTACCACCTTCACCACCATCATCATCACCATCATCATCATCACCATCATAATCACCATCATTATCATCATCACCATCATAATCACCATCATCATCATCATCACCATCATAAGCATACGCATCATATCATCTCCTTCCTCTGTAGACATAAACAATGTGTCGTATCGGGAATGTCACCTCGTCAACGAGCAATGTACGCAAATCACTGATATCTGCAATACTCTGGAGGTCATGTCCCACGCCTGTTTCATGCCTCAAGTTTACCATACCCTCATGCAGAATAAGGTTACGCATCGATGAAAGTAGCATTTTCTCTCTCATTAGAATATCTCTATATCACTAGAATACATCTCTCTCATAGGTATCTCTCTCAATCACCTATAACAAATATCTCCCTTTCTTAAATATCTTTCTCTCTATAGGATCTCTTTCTCTATGGGATCACTCTCTTAAACACCTCTCTCAATTATATCTCTTTCTCTATAGGATATCTCTCTTCGACATCTCTATCAGTCAGTATCACATATCTCTTTAGGTTATATATTTAATTCTATCTCTATAACATCTAGTGGAAGAGTGAGTTTCTCCAAACCATATATAGTATTATACGTAGTAGTATATAGTGGGAATACGTACCTTATATAAAACTAGTGTGTCATCTTATGTAATCTATTGTTGCAGGTGATGTTACCTAAGTCATATGAGAAATTAACATCTTCTACTTTACCATATAATGAGGTTATTATATATTTGATGTGTATTAAAATAGTATTAAATAATAAATATTTATATATACCAAAGTAAATAGCAAACTGAATAAGCATTTTTTCAAATTAAAGATTTGTATATTTCATTTGTTAGTTATGGGTCAATATTTATTGTATATTATGAGTAATTTATCAAATATATATTGATTGATTATTTTATCATTAATGTTGATCAGTCTATTAATACTTTGTGTTTAATATATTCACCTATCAATCAATTGCAGTCATACATTCATAACATATAAAATCAATAGATGTAGCTAGTTGGTATCATGAAAATATCTATATTATTGTTTTTTAATTATTTAAATTGTAAATTAAAACTATTGAAAAATAATGTTACAATATCAGTAATCAGTTATTTTTTCATTTACTCATACATTTATAAAAATAGGTAGTATTTTAAAATCACATTTTTGATACTTTATAGATCGTTTTAAAAAATAATATTTTTACATTATGTAGAGAAAATATTCGATAAACTATTTTTAAAATAAAAAATTTAAAAAAAATAATTATTTGAATACCGTATATGATATACGGCATATATCCCCTTAAAAATAAAAGACCAAAACATTATAAGTTATATTAGATTAAATATTAATTCGATACCTTTTTTACACCTTATTTTATATTAAGATGCAATTGTTATTATTTTGAATTATTATACATTGAAATATTTTATTTTATTTTTTCAAATTGTTTATTTATTATAAACATATAAACTAGGCTCCATTGTATTAATTAATCTATATCAGATATTTCATAAATATAAATCTTAAATATGTATTCTATACCTATATATTTGTCACTTACTTAAATAAAATATAATTAATTATTATCATTACTTTATTTTTAATAATTTACAAACATTTTTAAATTTACTATTCCTCATATTTTTATAAGGTATTTTATTTAGTTGTAAAAAGTGGTTTTAATAATAATAATATAAAGAAATTCTGGTTCCTATTTTGTGAAAAATATAAATAAGATCAATAGAAATCTAACAGAAATTAATATAATTTGATATTATATATTTATCCTTCAAAATAAAATTTGTTAATTTTATATATAAAATATTTAAAATATAGTAAACTAAAATATACAATATTATATTCATTATTAACAAAACTAAACATTTTACTTCAATCAAATAATAAGTATTTATTAACTTTAATGTTAGTGTTACTATATAATGATTTAAATTCTTGATTAAATAATATATATATATATTTATTAAAGTAGAGTAGATATAAGACGTACATAATATGATCGAAGATGATCATGTCACGGGATAAACGCATGAAACTGATAATAATTTTTATTTTGAATGAAATTATTTTGATGATGAGAAGCAGACGATTTTCATATACACTTATTATGATATATTTACACTAACACTAATTTGCTAAGATAGCTATTTATTTGTGTTTATTATTGTACATGTAATAATTATTGTACAGTTCTTTAAGTTTTTAACTCAATACAGTACATCGATGACCAACTCTAACTTATAAGGAATTCTATTCATTGACCACATAACATATGTATATATATATATATATATATAACTGGTATATCATTAAGTTAATATTACTAAAATGAATACAGTACTAGTTAACAAGGAACATACTAGCTCACAAACCTGTCACTCATGCAATAGTTACAAGAAGGCTACTTCACAATTATGGAGATTCTGCTTCACTGCTGCCTCCTAGCGAGTAAACAGAACAGTAGAGATATGAATGTATCCAGTAATGTTAGCAGCAGTACTGGTACTAGTGGTAGTGGTGTGATAGTAGTACGATGTACTAAGTACATGTGGTAATGGTAGAGATATTAGTACTGGTGGTAATGGTACATGTGGTAGTGGTAGTGGTGGTAGTAGTAGTACAAGTAGTGGTAGTAGTAGTAGTGGTAGTGGTAGTGGTAGTGGTAGTGGTAGTGGTAGTGGTAGTGGTAGTGGTAGTGGTAGTGGTAGTGGTAGTGGTAGTGGTAGTGGTAGTGGTAGTGGTAGTGGTAGTGGTAGTGGTAGTGGTAGTGGTAGTGGTAGTGGTAGTGGTAGTGGTAGTGGTAGTAGTAGTGGTAGTAGTAGTAGTAGTAGTAGTAGTAGTAGTAGTAGTAGTAGTAGTAGTAGTAGTAGTAGTAGTAGTAGTAGTAGTAGTAGTAGTAGTAGTAGTAGTAGTAGTAGTAGTAGTAGTAGTAGTAGTAGTAGTAGTAGTAGTAGTAGTAGTAGTAGTAGTAGTAGTAGTAGTAGTAGTAGTAGTAGTAGTAGTAGTAGTAGTAGTAGTAGTAGTAGTAGTAGTAGTAGTAGTAGTAGTAGTAGTAGTAGTAGTAGTAGTAGTAGTAGTAGTAGTAGTAGTAGTAGTAGTAGTAGTAGTAGTAGTAGTAGTAGTAGTAGTAGTAGTAGTAGTAGTAGTAGTAGTAGTAGTAGTAGTAGTAGTAGTAGTAGTAGTAGTAGTAGTAGTAGTAGTAGTAGTAGTAGTAGTAGTAGTAGTAGTAGTAGTAGTAGTAGTAGTAGTAGTAGTAGTAGTAGTAGTAGTAGTAGTAGTAGTAGTAGTAGTAGTAGTAGTAGTAGTAGTAGTAGTAGTAGTAGTAGTAGTAGTAGTAGTAGTAGTAGTAGTAGTAGTAGTAGTAGTAGTAGTAGTAGTAGTAGTAGTAGTAGTAGTAGTAGTAGTAGTAGTAGTAGTAGTAGTAGTAGTAGTAGTAGTAGTAGTAGTAGTAGTAGTAGTAGTAGTAGTAGTAGTAGTAGTAGTAGTAGTAGTAGTAGTAGTAGTAGTAGTAGTAGTAGTAGTAGTAGTAGTAGTAGTAGTAGTAGTAGTAGTAGTAGTAGTAGTAGTAGTAGTAGTAGTAGTAGTAGTAGTAGTAGTAGTAGTAGTAGTAGTAGTAGTAGTAGTAGTAGTAGTAGTAGTAGTAGTAGTAGTAGTAGTAGTAGTAGTAGTAGTAGTAGTAGTAGTAGTAGTAGTAGTAGTAGTAGTAGTAGTAGTAGTAGTAGTAGTAGTAGTAGTAGTAGTAGTAGTAGTAGTAGTAGTAGTAGTAGTAGTAGTAGTAGTAGTAGTGGTAGTGGTAGTGGTAGTGGTAGTGGTAGTGGTATTGGTATTGGTAGTGGTAGTGGTAGTGGTGGTGGTGGTGGTGGTGGTGGTGGTGGTGGTGGTGGTGGTGGTGGTGGTGGTGGTGGTGGTGGTGGTGGTGGTGGTGGTGGTGGTGGTGGTGGTGGTGGTGGTGGTGGTGGTGGTGGTAATGGTGGTGGTGGTGGTAGTGGTAGTGGTAGTGGTACTGGTAGTGGTAGTGGTAGTGGTAGTGGTACTGGTAGTGGTAGTGGTAGTAGTGTATGATAGTGATAATGTAGTCTGGTAGTAATATTTTATTTTATTTAATATTGTAATATTAATTAATGCCTATGCCTACTTTAACTATTATTTAAACACCTCATTTACCTGTAGTGGGCGAAAATAAAGAAACTGAACCTAATAGAGAACTGGACAGATATCGACTGCTTGAACTATACGAAATCACAGAAAAAGAACATCTGTTGCGCACACTTCTTAGTAAGCGGGCCGATTGCTACGAACATGACGGCTTTATCGGAAGATGCGGAGAAGTCATCCGCTCTCTATCGATACGCCGAGAGCGTTAACTTCTTTACCACCGCCACCTGTACTCTTTTGCCGGCTGAAATCGACGTCATAATCGAAGCGTTTCGAAACTTGACAGTGATTCATCTGAGATCCTGCTCCATCTTGAACTTAAATGGTTTCTATTATATCCACTATTTATTATTTTGCATACTATTTATATTCTATTTTAGTAATATTTAGATACTATTCAATACTATATTCTATGATATTATATTATTAATACATTTAATTAGTATTGCGAAACATTAAACATTATTAAATACTATTCAATATTCTTTATTATACTTACATCATCACTATTACATCTATTTAGGTATAGCTGCTAAATTACCATCATTAGTACATTTATTTCTATCCGATAATGAAATCACGGAAATTCCAGAAGATTTCATATTATTGCAGCATACTTTAAGATCTTTGGATCTTAGTTTGAATCCAATATCCACTATACCAGATTTGATTACAAAGTTTGCTTTATATATTATAATATAATATAATTAACTAAACATATATATTCATATTAATATTCTATACATATATATAACATATATAACAATATTTCCATTTCAATATTCCACAAAAGACTAAAAATCTTTTATTATAATTATTTTATTTTTAATTATTATTTGATTACACTTTAAAGAATTTATTCTACTATTATTATTATTATTATTATTATTATTATTATTATTATTATTATTATTATTATTATTATTATTATTATTATTATCATTATTATTATTATTATTATTATTATTATTATTATTATTATTATTATTATTATTATTATTATTATTATTATTATTATTATTATTATTATTATTATTATTATTATTATTATTATTATTATTATTATTATTATTATTATTATTATTATTATTATTATTGTTACAATATTCTCTAAACCATAGGTTGATATGGTTAACAAACCTGAACCTATCGAAAACGCTGGTACAGTGTTTGCCCGCCGATATTGGAAATCTTCAGTGTCTGCTGAAGCTGAATCTAAAGCACACGCCTATTCACTCGTTACCCGCCAGTATCGGCTTGTTGAAGGTTACTCGGCCACCTATTGACCATATACATAGACATTTATATAATGTTATTAAATAATATTATATGTTTTTATATAATATTTTATGTGAAAAATAACGCAATTAATATATGATATACAGAATATATATAATATTATACGTTTTTATATAATATTTTATGTGAAAAATAACGCAATTAATATATGATATACAGAATATATATAATATAATTGTATTATATATAAATCTATTCATATACACACCTATATATGTGCGCAATTCTACTATTGTGAACCTATGTCACCCGATTGTCTGTTAGACCCTAGAATGAGTACTCTCTATCCAATACCTACGACGTATATAATAATGAAACTTTGATCTTTAACCCCATCAATCAGAGCCTTACAGATCTGGATCTGACGGGTGTACCGTGGGTGACGAAGGATGAATGCCAAGGTCATCTACTGCTGAAGACGTGGTTTTTCTGGGGTCAAGGTATTCGCTCATTGGACGCCATCACCCGAGAAGTTGGTTTTAATGTAAACTAACGTGGTTACATAGACGCATAGCGTAATGGTAAATAGTAAAATAAAGATTTTGTTCTTTTAAATGTAAATAGTAAAATAAAGGTACCGTAATAAAGTGGGCTTCTACTGTACAAATAAATATTAGTATATATAATACATATTTTAAAATAACATTATTATTTTATAATTATTTCTGTATAATCTTTCATATATATATATATATATATATATATTATACATACTATTATGGTGAAAGTTCACATGTTATATCAGATACATTAATTTATATAATAAAACATTATAATGATAGCTCATAAAATGTTATATCTGATATACTTTATATACTAGTTATTGCAATAGATAATTATTTCTATAAAATACAAAATGTATTGCAATAAAATGACAGTTACAATATTATATTGGACTTTAATATTTCTATTATTTTATTATATATAAAATAACATAAGATAATTTTATATAATGTTATATGTTATATATGCAAAATTATATACATATAATGTTATATGTGCAAAATAATGCAATTACTATATAATATACAGAATATTTATAATATAATTTAATTATATTTATAACTATTTATAAACACAAAATAATTTCAATAAAATATGCTATATTTTATATATTATATATTATATTATATTATTAAATCATATATAAACATACTCTTTATTAAGTTAATATTATTAACTATATACAAATATATTATATTTATTATTACAACTATAATTATTAATTTTATTTATTTATATTCTTATTTTCACGTTATTCTTCTGAGTGTATTTTAAATACGGATTATGTGATTAAACAAAATCATCAATATCATTATCATCATCATATTCAATAAATGTAAATTTATATATATATATATAAATTATATAAACATATTTTCAATATTATATATGAGATATAAAAAAATATTTTCAATAATATATATTTAGTATATAATATATATAGAGAAAAATTACTATACAACGCAGGTATTAGTAACAATTTAAGTAACGTATTCTATATTTATATTTATAATAATTTTTAATAACTTAATAAAACACTATTTGTATAGTACTTAAAACATATTATGAATAGAATTGCAATTATAAAAATAAAATATATAACTAAATCTGAAATTGTAATCAAAATAAAATTTAAGTAATGTAAAATTTACAATATTTAAAGACTGCGATATCTGCTTAAAATAATGCACTTTATTGTCTATGTAAAGCGTGATAAGTCATTTAAATGGAGAGGAGGAAAAGGAGGAGGAGGAGGAGGAGGAGGAGGAGGAGGAGGAGGAATAACTTCCGACATAACCTGCCCGGTAATTAAAATCGTGAAAATACCTCATACAGGAGAGAGAAGCTATGTTTACGTCATGTGACCACAATCAAAACGGAATCCTCGAGGACGACGAAATAGACGCACTCAAGAATATAATCTACGCACGTTTCCGTAGACTCGGAGATCAAGGTCAGCAATGATTCATCGCTCAGTAATGATTCATCACTATTCACTACTGTAATACAGGGATATATTACTTCTGATGATACAGTAGTGATTCATCACTATTCACTACTGTAATACATAGGGATATATTACTTCTAATGATACAGTAGTGATTTATCACTATTCACTACTGTAATATATAAGGACGTATTATTTCTGATGGTACAGTAGTCTATAGCTTTTCTCTTGAACAAGAAATCACGGAAAGAGAAAAATAATTTATATTTATTAAATATTTTATGTCATAATTATAGAAGTGAAACAATTTATATTGCATAATCAAGAATCAGTGATTACCCTTTTCAATAATTCATACAAATATAAATGATATTCTTTCATTCACGCATTAAAAGGCACACGCATAGTAGTATTAAATTTCATCTTTAAAATAACATGACTAATTATGAAGTTAAGTGGTTCAAGATATTATACTTTATCAATATATGATATAGGTATTAGTTAAATAGAGTTTAATATACTCACTTATATTATTAATAATAAATATAATAAAGGTATAATATTGTATATGTATGTTCTAATTTATCATTGGAATATCTTTTACATCTATGCGTTCAAATCATATTTTATATTTAATAATTAGAATATTTATCTTAAAAATATATTTATTAAAATAAATGTACATAAAAATGAAGGAAATGAAAACATTTCAACTATAAGTAATACTTATATATAAGTAAAAATAATGATGTATTTTACTTCCATGTTATAATATCTCTAAAAAGTGTTGTAGAAGTAATAACTCTTATAAGAAGATGTATAAGAATCATATAGACAAAATATAAGGTAGTTTACTTATTACGAAGTAGATTTAAATTTACCAACTATATGGTAGTACAAATATTAAATTTTACAATATGTATTGGGGTTGTATAATTTCAAATATATACAAGGCTTGGAAACCATAATATCTTAATAATCATGGCTTCAAATCCAAACAAAATGTTCAAATCCTAAAATATAAGGCTTTCATTATTATTTTTAACATTATATGTCTAAGCTTAGAGTTAACATTAATCGTCAAAAGATGCTTAAAGCATGACTGATGTTTAAATTAATAATAAATATCTATATATGAATTATAAGAATTTCTTTAAATAAAGCTTACTTTAACTATACAATAATTCCATATTTTTAATTGGTTTTACTTATATGTATTATGTACAGTTTTACAATTTATTCGAGTCTTATTTAAAATACTAGAATCTACTCTGAAATCAAATATAGGAACTCGATTTCATCTATTTTTAAATGAACTTGAATATTTCAGACTCAACTCGATATTTCATAACTAGGAATCGAGATTTAGACTAGACATTTATAACCATAGTGTATACATATTTACTGATCAATGTAATAATAATTATTATAACTAATTAGTAAGTAATTATTATAACTATTATATATATATGAGTTAATTTTTACATATACCTTCATTAGGTGATTCAATTCTGCCATCGTGCATTAGCGAACTGAGAAGTCTACGAACTTTGAACCTATCTTTCACCGGTCTGACGGAGATAAATGAACCGATTGGTCGATTATTTAAACTCACGGCGCTCTTCATTTCGAATAACGAGCGATTGGAAAATATAGCCGCAGCATTGGGCAGATGTCCGTTGAGAGGTTTCTAGGGGTAACTACAGCTTACTTTGTAGTTATTATTGACCAATTTATAGTTTACACTATATACTGTGGTTAGAAGTAGAGATTAAGGTAACTAATACACGATATTTCTACCCATCATTTTATCTCCTGCTAGAAAATATTTTTATTAATTTAGTCATCAATTCTGATCACATATTACTAGTGAGTATATGTATGTTCAAAAATTATATAATTTCATAAATTGTATTCAAACAATTTATATTAAAAACTAAAATCATATTTCTATCCTAAAGTTTCGCCCCTTATAATCTAAAATTATCTCTTTACTTCTATTTCTCCCTCTTCTTTTCATTCTCCGTCTTTATTTCCCACTCTCTCGCTATACCTCACCTTCCTTAACCCACAATCTCTCTTCCATATCTCATACCCTTTCTCTCCTACTTCCTCATACTATCGCACGATATTCTCTCATACTCTAGTCCTACACTTAATGAACTGCCCGAAACTAAAGACCCCGCCGAAAGAGATCATCGCTCAAGGCGATAAAACGGTGCTGGCCTACATAAAGCGGTTATCGCAAGGCTCGGTGGCTTGTTACCGTACGAAGCTGATGTTTGTAGGCCTAGGGGGCGCCGGCAAAACTAGGTCAGTCGTTATCAACGTAGCGCGTAGCTTACATGTGCTGGTATCGCTCGTTAATGAGTGGTGAATTTGCATACGTAATACGTAATCGATGTTATGTATTTGAATACGGTATCAACATAACTATAGAAATGTTTAAATATAATAGTGTTTACAAGTTTCAATAATACTTATATTCCATCGAGGAATACTGATCTTAACTCGTTTCATTTGCCTGCCAGTTTGATGAGAGCGTTGATGAGCCCAGATATGGTAACGCCATCTACAGAAGTCGAAGGAATAACGGACGGCATCGATATCAGTAATTGGTCGATTAACAAAGCGCACTGCTCCGTGACATATTCGGTGTGGGATTTTGCAGGACAAACTGTTTACTACAATACTCACCAGGTTTAAGGCACAGATCAAAGGTTATAGCTACTTATATAACGTTATGTCTGAACTGACTCAGTAACATATTACCCAACTATTCGAATATATATATAAATAATGCTCTTCAATATGTGTTACAAATTTAAAAAAAAAATGTATTATAGCTCATTTAAAATGGTAGGAACATTTTGTTTTCAATATGGATAAATTTGAAATCAAAATTATAATAATAGTTCAAAATATTTCAAATCAAGGAATTTATGACGGTATCTATATTACAATACCACCTATCCTCCTTCAAATTAAACTATATATTCATTAAAAATACTTTATTTATTAATTGAATCAATGAGTTCACATCCAAACAGACCATTATTTTATTCAATATTATATCCCATCATATTGAATTTATAATTTCAAAAAAAATGATTTTAACAATTATTTTAGAAAATTATTAATTACATATATGAATGA
Organism: Osedax fenrisi; assembly: GCA_964019155.1. Classification (NCBI taxonomy): domain Eukaryota; kingdom Metazoa; phylum Annelida; class Polychaeta; order Sabellida; family Siboglinidae; genus Osedax; species Osedax fenrisi. The sequence goes on from OZ025239.1 coordinate 110,036,066, forward strand.
ATGAATGAATGTTTATTTAGACACAAAAATAACGTTAAACGTTCTATTGTGTAAAAAAATATAAAAATAACAAATTACACAAAAATAATATAAATCAGTTGAAAATAATAAAATGAATTTTTACGAATTAATTACAATACATTAGATTTAAAATACGAATAATTTACATTAGTTCTTAATGGTACAGGTAGGGCATTCCATAGATCGGTTGCAGCTACACTGAAAGAACGTTTTCTATATCTTGATAGCTTGTACTTCCTCTTTTGTGATAATCGAGTAGACCAGTTTCGTAGATCGCTCTTGTAAACTCTGAATTGTAGTAAGTCACTCAAATAACTCGGAAGACGATTCTTCAGTACCTTACAAATTAGTTTTAAATAGCTGAAGGTAGATCTCTGATAAATATTTAACCATTAGAATTAACTAAGTGATAATTGAATAATTCATGGTCATATAATTTTACACGATGTAAAACTCTTATCGATGATATAATCATTCAATCTAAGGATTTAGTAGAAGTAGCAGGAAGGCCATAACATAGAGAACAACAATAATTTATACGTTACATAACTAATGATTCTATTAACATTTTAGAAATTCTAAAAGGTAAGAATTTCCTTATTGATTGTATTTTATATAATTGATAATTAGTTGATTTACACACATTAGCTATCTGGGATGTTATGACAAATTTAGGTTATCATTATATAATCTTTTCATTTATTACTTTCAATTAATACGTCAATATTGTAGAAACATTTAGATATTTATTATTTTTTGAAATTATATTTTCTGCTTATTTATTCATGACCGTCCACTTATTCCGATACGTCCATCGTGCATTTAAATATATTTATTAACACTTATTTCACATGTTCATATTTCAAAGTCCAGAGTTCGAATATGTAAATCCTTGCCGCCTATCCGATATTACTTGAACTAATAATAATGCGAAGCGCAATCTCAACCCATGTGATATGATCATACCGCCACCTATATTTCCCAGTTCTTCCTATCGGCACGAGCTATCTACCTGCTCGTATGGAATACTCGTCTCGGATACGAATACTCAGGCCTAGAGTTCTGGTTAAGTTCCATCAGTTGCCATTGCCCCAGCGCCCCCATATTCATAGTGGGAACTCACGCCGATCAAGTTAGTCGTCTGTTGAAACGAAAGAGGCTGTACTTCTAGAATAGTTTGTAGAATATTCGTAGGCAACATTTCGAGCGTATAACTATACTACTATATTACTATGTATAGTATCACTATTATTGCCATAATATTATTCATTATAATTTTGATAAAATGACTTTCATTAAAGAATTATCATTGAAAAACACTCAACATAAATTTCTATTAATTATTCTAGAATTATTGTATTAGTAATTATAGTTGTAAATATTAAATTTCTAATTTTAACAATTATTCACTATGAATAACCGAATGATTCGTGATTAACCTACTTTGACCTCTAGTTGACCTCTTCTGAACTACCTTCGGATGTGTTGCAGAAGCGCTATCCGAGCATTAAAGGGTTCTTCGTGATAAGTTCCAAGACCGGGCAGGTCAATAGTCAAACATTTACATTCATCTAGTAATCTTTTTATAACTATGTTTGTTTACTTTATTTCTATTTTAATTTACCAATATTATTAATACTCGATATTAAAATGCGTGATTCATATTAATATATATATATAAATATAATTGTGTGTAAACAAATACAGGGAATGGATGACCTACTTAGACGACTAGAAGAGGTCACCATTGATTTACCGTATATGGGTGAGAGTGTTCCGGAAGCATGGGTTAACCTTGAGAAAAGTATCATCAGGTTAGGTCGCCATCGGGATTAGCTCTTCTTCCTCCTCTTCCTCATCATCGTTTTCCTTCACTCTAATACCACCGACGGCAAAAGAGGGGTGAGATACGAACGTGGTGTTAACTACAATGATCGTTAAGTTGTATCTGGTAATGTGACAACTGTGTCGGGTGAGGTGATAGCTATGTTGATAATGTGACAGCTGTGTTGGGTAATGTGACAGATGTGTCAGTTAATGTGACATATGTGTCAGATAATGTGACAGTTGTAACACTACAGTTGTGATCATTTCAATGATACTTATGGTACTGTAATATCTAATCATGGGAAATCACACATATATATATATATATGATAGCCGTTATTGTTTATTGTTTATTGAATATTTTGTTATGTCAGCTATTATAATTAGTTATTAAATTAAATATTTAATAATGTAAATGGCTGTTTTTTTGTAATTTCAATTATAACAATAAGATAATTCTAGCTGATATAGGAGATAACATCATAAAGTTTGTAATTTTATGATAAACAATTAATGATTTATTCAATATTATCAACAAGTTTGTCACAAATATATATTTATGTCTTAATATCTTCTTAACATTAAATATAATCCTTAAAGGTAAACTAAAGTGATGTAATAAAGTGGATTTTATATATTATTCTCTTTCAGTATGAGAAACACTATAAATGTTATTCCGTGGAACAAACTAGAACATTTGGCAAATGCGTCTGGAATCTACGGAAATGAGGTTTAATGTCAACTCTTATGATGTTTAGTAAACAATATTTACACTATTGAACTACTTATATAAAATCTGCTTTTAATGAATTATTTAATGAATATAAAATATAAATAGCTGATGACCTATCAAGAAATCTTAGACTTAGACTTAAACATGCTATAAATAACTAGTCCCTATAATACAGGATAATAAAATACAATAATAGATATATAGTGAATATATATATATATATCTACTATTGTAGGTTGGACATCAATATTCTGTGAGATTAGTAGAACAATATATTTGTATAATTTCTCATTGACTAAAAATAATTACTATATTTCATTATCAATCATCTCGTTGCACATAATAATATTCTATATTAAAAAAAAATATATTATTATCTCTATGTATAGCTTCTTCTACATTTATGCGAAATATTTAGCCATCCACTATTATAATTATAAGTTGGATGCTTTGTAAACTTTTGTATTTTGGTGGATCAACAAATTATAATAATTCCTAAATAATACAAGTGTAATTCAATTGTTTACTTATCATTCCGTAATCTACGAAGTAATAATGAAACCATTTCAATAAGATACAATCACTTAAAGACTAAATATGGGCACATAATATATAGTAATCCACATAAAGATGTTGATCTCATCGCTTTCATCCGATTAGCTATTTTAGTATATATTTGTGTTTATAGTTAGGTTTATAATTAAGTTTATATTAGGGTTTAAAATGCGTTTTGTGATCTAACTATAACTTAATTACTTTGTGACCTCATTGTAAAATTAACCCCTATACACACACACATACACACACTAGTACACAGATCCGATTGGCTGCGACTATTTTTGAATTAATTAGTGACTTCAAGTCACGCATATTGCTCTATATTACACGAACCCACACACACACTAACGTATACGCACACACGCTCGCAGATCCGATTGGCCGTGAGATTCCTGCACAACCTGGGCATCGTGCAGTACTTTGATAACGAGCGTCTGCGCGACAACGTCGTGGTGAATCCTCAGTGGATAGTGGACGTGATGGCGTGCGTGGTCAGCGTTCACGACACCGTTATCAAGGTCGTGTGCTCCCCACCCACCCACCGCAGCAGTAGCGGCAGTAGTAGGTCGTTTCCTTACCTCCGCGGTAACCGGCCACGTCCTTAATAAGATCGCGAATACACTACCTAGTATATCGACACTCGTATTAGCGTATCCGTAGTTATGCGATAGGATAACTGATCAGATTGTACTAGAGCATCGATAACAATGGCTAAACTTATTTATTGGTACGAACGTTATCTAGGTATCCTCATTATGTAGAGCTTAGTGTTTTTAATACATACATACTTGTGTATAGATACATACATACTTATGTGTAATAATGTTTAAATGAATTCGCGTTCTTTAATACTGTAATTAGCGAGATTAATGTCATCGGCTAATAATGTGATTAATACAATTACCCAAGTCGGATATAGCAGGGCTACTGATGGTAAGAGATGTAATTATATGGGTAATGCAATGATTTTATTTCTGTAAATTTCTCATAATATATTAATATATTCACCGTATACATTTATTTATCATTTCAATTTGTTTTGCTGATGTTAATAAACAAAAATTATTCAAGATGTCCTTATTACTAAACAAATATTCAAAAATTATCATAGATTTAAATTACCCGGAACCTTTTGTTAACGTAATTAACAACACCGAACTAAACCCTATAGGATGGTATCCTCTCCCACAAGGACATTGGCACCATCTGGAAGAACTACTCACCGGACCTTCACGACTGGCTGCTCCACCTTACCGAAGTGTTCGACTTGACATTCTGTCTACCCGAAATAGACGCCAATGTGGTACCCTGTCTTCTCCCCCAGGTGGAGCCAAAGGTTTACGCCGAATATTGTACGTAAAACTGTGCGTATATCCATGTTAATTTTAAAATATTTTAATTAGAACTCGTTCTATTTTATGTTATACTTTATCTATTTATATAATATGTATGCACTAGTGATATAAATGAACCCATCTACTGATGCCTCGAAGCTTCACATTACAAAATTCTATAGTTATAAGTTTTTTTATATAAAATAATGCATCAAACCTGTTTCATAAATAAATGGAAAACTTGTTAAAGTTCGAAATTACTTTGAAACTTCAATAAGAAGATATAAGCTTCAAAATTTAAGTATGCTTTAAAGATTCATATGCAATTATATATATATATATATATATATATATAAATAATAAAAATAAAACTCAATAAGAATCTTAAAATAATGTCGAGATCACTAATTTGAATTAATATTTATCACTTAGAAATACCAGTTTATCTATTTTTATTAGATTAGACGATTTCATTTTTAATATTTATATATTTATGATGTTTCTGCATCGATAGTAGTAATCATAGATATATATATTATATATATATATGATTTATATATATATATTTATATATATATTTATAGTAGTATTTTATAATAATTCATAATTTGCTTTTAATAAAGCTTCAGTTAAGTCAGGGACCGGTATTTTTTTACAATATACAATATATAAGTCAACGATGATATCTCAAACAGAAACCCATAACTTTATATTATTTTATTGGGTTATTGGGATTTTAATGAATATTTATAATATATTTTTAATATATCATACTATAATGTTAAGTATTTCATTTATTTTACAATATTATATATATATATATATATATATATATATATATATATATATGCAATCGAATCATATACTAAATGATATATAAATATATTTATGTATACTTATGTATATATATTGGTATATAATCCCTCTCTTCACTAATTATATGAGTAGTATTGTCCTATTATGTCCTTATTATGATCTTAATATGTTCTTAATAAGTTTTTGTTATGTCCTTAGTATGATTGGCCGGAATTGGGAGAAGATATTCGCGAAACTAAAATTGTTTACAAGTTTGACTACCTGCCGTCAGGATTATTCAACAGAGTGCAAGTCAGTGACTACTGGCTACATACTACCTCTTCAAACTATTGCCCGATTATTTATAGTGACCACTATTCTATGCTATATTATACTATGCTATGCTATACTTGGCTATATCATTCAATACTACGCTACACTATTTTATTATACATTATATTATGCTATGCTATGCTCAGATATGCTCAGCTATGCTATGCCACGCTTAGATAGGCTATGCTATGATATGCTATGCTATGCTTAGCTATGTTATGCTATGGTACATAATATGCTCAGCTAAGCTGATACCGACGTTGACCTTGACCAGGTCAGATTGTGCCAGTTCTCCGACAATTCAGCGATGTGGAAAACAGGTTCTCTTCTAAAGAAGAATGATCACTACGCGCTGGTGCAACAACTCGAGTTAGATAGTCACTATTGCTGCATGTGTATATGTGAATATTAGTGTAAGACATATAATCTAACAATGCGAAGAGACCAATTATATTTTTATTATAAGGTAATGGGTATATGATTTTTAATAAGTGAGCGATTATGATAACCAATAGTATTACAACAAATACACATATAAATACATTCACTTTTAATGAGTTTACACCCCTCTCCATCTCACTCTATTCCACCCTACCTCTCTCTCTCCACCTTACTTCTCTCTCTACAACCTACCTCTGTCTCTCTTCAACCTACCTCTCTCTGAAACCTACCTCTCTTTCTCCAACCTACCTATCTCTGCATCCTAACTATCTCTACAACCTACCTCTCTCTCCACCCTACCTCTCTCTCTGACACTCGGACATGCTTTAACCCCTCTCCCCTCTCCGATAGCGACACACAACTACGAGTGAAGGCTCAAGGTGCCCGTCCCGAGAACATTCTACTGATGGTGCACGAGGTGCTGGAGTCGCTGATATCGGAGTTCTTCCGTGGTACACACTACGACTACCAACTGCCCTGTAGTGACTGTATTAAGAGCGTAAGTTGTGGTGCTGGTAGTAATGCTGGTAGTAGTCGCAGTAGTAGTGTTGGTAGTAGTAGTCGCAGTAGTAGTTGTAGCAGTAGTAGTTGTAGTAGTAGTAGTGTTAATAGTAGTAGTCGCAGTAGTTGTATCACTAGTAGTTTTAGTATCAATAGCAGTAGTAGTAGTATTAACCTTGACCACTAGGGGATATCATTATAGGCTAACCACCACAATCACCCTCACCCTAATCAGAGTAGCGCTGATCCGTCAATGTTTTCGTCGAAGATACTGAGGCGGGCTGTTGACAAAGCTCAGTTCCTCCAATGTCACAACTTCTTTCACGTGCTCTCAATTTCAGAAGTTCAAGGTTAGCCCATCGCGCGCATTGCCTCTTTCACATCCTCAAATAACATCATCATTTCAATTTATACATTACGTATATTATAAATGTATTATTTATATTATGTATTATTATTATTATTATATCATTATTATTATTTGATATAGGCATGTGCCAGGTTAATCGTAGAGACAATTACCCTTAATCATACAAATATTAAGTAAATTATGACGTAAATTAAATGGTGTATATTTAGTGACCAATGAGATCAATATAAGATAGGTATTCATCTTCATCATTATCATAATTATCTTTACCATCGTTACCATCATCATCATATTTCTCATCATCATCATCTTCATCATCACCATCTTCATCACCATCACCATCTTCTTCATCATCATCTTCATCATCAACTCAGTATCTCACAACACTACAGCTACCCATGTATATACACTAACTAAAGCCATTAAAGGGATTCAGTTTTAAAAATAAAAAATGTTATAAACAACATTTATTTAAAAAATAGATTTGTACATGTATATGATATGTCAACATATTATATCTTTAAAACATATATAAAGCATAACAAATTAATTTTAGAACAATGCCTATTTCTAATAAAATAATGATTATATTATAACACTGTTTTTCAATAGTTATAATTTATCAATTTGAATTATTTAAAAACAGTGTTATCAATAATATCTTTATTTTCATGTCAACTAGAGTCACCTGTTGGTTTTATTGTATAAATCTATTGATTGGACGTTGGTGTTATTCTATAATAATACCATAGTCTCATTTCGGGTAATCATGTTGGACAGTACATGGTAACAGGTAATCAATCGCTAGGCAGGTGTATAGAATCTGGTTATTTACAGAGTTCAATGTGGGCATTCAAAAGCATTCAACTCAAACATAATAGATATGCCCTACTGCATATGTTAATATATTCTGAATGAGTAACATCTATATGAATAGAATATATACACACATATATGTGTGACTAATTGTGCATGTATACATCATAAATATAAAGAAACTTTCTTACATTGATAGTATATGCTGTATACATTGTATACTATACATGTATATATGACAACTTATACATATATATATATATATATATATATATATATATATATATATACACAGTTATGTCCTTAATTAATACATGTGATATATACTAACTATAGTTATATAGATTCATGTATAAAGTGATGTCCTTAATTAATACATGTGATATATACTAACTATAGTTAGGTCTATAGATTCATGTATATTATGATATCTAGATTATATTATATATTTTATGTGTAGGTTTATTATTAGTATTATACATTAGATAATATAGATGATATATTATATATTAGTATTATTTTATTATTCCTATCATTATTATATATCATGTATCTTATAATTTATTAATATTTTTACTATCTATAAAAGTTTTAGAATGTCTGTTTAATTTCAAGTAGAATTAATAGATTATATACGTATAATAATTTAATCCAACAATAAGAAAACCATTATAGTAACCATATAATGAAGATTTGTTAATACATTTTATTTTTTATTAAATTAAAATAATATTATTTTAATAAGACATCACTTTATTTACTGTGTATATATATATATATATATATATATATATATGTATAAATTGGCATATATGCATGTATAATATACACTGTATACAGTGTATACCATCAATGTAAGAAAGTTTCTTTATATTGATGATGCACAATGAGTCACACATATATATGTGTATATATTCTATTCATATAGATGTTACAGAATATATTAACATATGCAGTATGGCATATCTATTATGTTTGAGTTGAATGCTTTAGAATGACCACATTGAACTCTGTAAATAACCAGATGCTATAAACCCATACCATGTGGTTGTTTACAAGTGTGCCCAACATGTATAGCCCTCATTTCATTATAAATAATATAGATAATTTTTAACATAAATTATCTCAGAATATTTAATTTTCTTTGAAATTAACTATTTCTCAGTTAATAATTATCTAAACTTAGTTTCATTTTCAAAATATATTTAATATTATACGTGTATTTTATCTACAGTTGATATGTGTGATTAGATATAGGGTTGGGTTTTACATATAATAAGTTTTATAGATAATACAATTAAAAAAATAAATATTTCATTTTGATCAAATTTTTTACTTTTTTTAAAATGCTAATATTTTCAAAACTAATATTCTAATCATTTAAAAATTCACAAGAATAATTAACATATATCTTAATATTATTCACTTTAAATTATGTAAAAATCTTAATTATTTCAAGAGATTTTGAATTTTCAATAACCCAAAATGTCATATCTAATTACATTGAAATTTAAAGACCCTTAAGTACAGCCGGCTAAGATAGTAGTGAGCTACTGGATATATCAAACTGTAGAATTTATCTATGATATTGTAGAATATATATATATATATATATATATATGTATACTGAATTGATATATCTACATATGAATCTCGATGGATACACACCACACTCACCAGAAATACTTACTGCAGTGGTTTCATTTCAAGTTGTTTAATAAGTAAATAATTTGCAACATTTCTCTTATGCTTTGTATTGAGATATTAGGCAAGATTGCTCAAATTCAATAAAAAGTAATTATAATATTCTTGATTCTCGATACATCCTGAGTTTTATCTCATCTATCACTAGCGTTACACGAATAAGTAATCGATATGCATTGTTTCAAAGATGTGTTATTATATAGCTTTTATAGATAACCTGACATAGTGACTTTGATACCCATAGTAATGCAGTTCTAACAACGCAATCCTAACATTAGCGACGACATTCGTACAGATGCGATGCCTCCGCAGACGGGGTCAGACTACGACCTTCAACTACGCCGAGCTCTACACGACCTCGATCAGTTGGGTAAACACGTCTCCAACGACGTGATGTTTGTGTTCTGCGAAGACGACCTTCATCACCTCGACGGGCATGTGTCACCGAGCCGCGTTAAAGACGACCTTGAAAACGCCGGATTCAAATGGTTTCAGTCGTATCCGTCGTCGCGGGTAACGGAACAAAGTAGCTTTCGAACCTTACAATATAGATTATTTATAAAAGGGACTAACTATATTATATACTTACGAAACTAGATCGTTATAGATGTATTATTTTATTCCGGTGGATCCTTTCATCCTACCCAGGACTTAGATGACGTTTTCACGTATAACCTAATAGGACTCTAATGTCCTTTCGAAGCCACTCTCATGTTAAGGCATCCATGGTTTTAATTAGAACCTATCATTTATATTAAATAATACCCGTTATATATATATATATATATATATATATATATATATATATATATATATATATATAAGAATACCCCATTACACCACGATGATGATGACAACATTTCCTCATGATGATTATGACCCCATATTTTTTTTGAGATTTACGCTTGTCTTCTAATTATGAAATACACGTACTTCAGTTGGTTCAGAGATGACCTTTCCAAGATGAAATTTGAAGATATCGCGCTTACGATGAAAATGGCGAAGGTTATCAATGACCTTCACCTCGAGTAGATCTGATATAATAATCATTATTATAATTATTATTATAATAATAGTGATAATAATAATAATAATAATAGATTTTTTGCATTGTAACACTTATAGATATATATAGTTGTGCTGTATAATATATCATAACTTTCAAACCTCATGATATAATAAAATAATAATTTTTAATTTAGTTTCGGTGCAGTTATCACTTCTGGTATCGGTTCGGGTAATAGTTCCTTTAACTATTCGGTTAACATAATTATGTGGTATAATGTAACCTATATGATATAAACCTATATAATACACATATAAACCTATATAATATATAATTCACTTATAACCATATGGCTCGAATGTCCCTTCGAAGCCGATATCATGTTAAGGCATGGTTTTAACAAGAGCCGATAATTTATTTATACACAATTATATAAGTTCACTTCTAAATATTATTTTAAGACCTATTTTAAGGGTCCGGATGGGGCTTGAATTCGCATTCTACTGCTTAGGTATCTGATGCCTTAGCCAACTGATATATATATATATATTTATAAATATTCTGAAACTTGGGACAATTACCTTACTTGCAACTCAAATTATACAATCATGGATTAAAATTATAATTAATAAGGCATATAAATATTTTATAAGTATTTGCAAAGTTAAGGGGATCCCGCACATAACACGCAATTTGCCAATTTCGTGTATAAATAGATAGGAAAAACACAGGTCAACTAAAAAAAATAGAACTGATATTCTATTCATTCAATTGACCTAATTCATTTAATTGACCCCTTTTTTTGTATTGTATTCATAACATTACATGCATAGGAAAATAGAAAGTTATTTTTAATATTATTATTTATTATATTATATATATCTAATATATCTAAATTAAAAATTAGCAATAATAAAATTATGGTATTTCTATAGAAATTATCATTTTATACAATGACTACTATACATTTAATTAATTATCTCTCTATTTTACTATTCACATAATTAAATTCTATATAAAGCAAACAAAATTAATATTATAATTATAATAGTTTTTATGTTCTATATGTTTGAATGCACATACCTAGCGCGAAATAATTATTCTGAGAAAACAGCGTTTGAAGTTTGACAGCATAAAAATATAATATTGAATAGTATATAATAGCATTATCTTATCGTCAAAAAACAAATTTTTATGCAATTTCTAGACTGAATTCATGTCTAATTTTTTTTACAGATAATAAAAAACACTAAAATAAGGATAAATATATAAGGATAATATTATTATGGAATAAAAAAAAATATGAAAAAAAATAAATTAGCATCACTTTAAATGTGCGGGATCCGCTTAATCTAGATACTCGTATTTAGCGTCTACCAAAAATAAGCAAAATTAGCAGCCGTACAACAACAATGACATTTTGATTTTCAGTCTAGTTTCTTTGTCATCGATTTATCCGGATCATCAAAGCATAATATACCGATAGTAGGTACCTCAACATTGATCTTAACCTTAATCTCGACATTCAATAGATTTGTCTAGTTTTCATGTCGAAGGAGTTCTCTACCAGCGAGTTCTGCAGCAAGATCTTCAAGTTCATGGAACACTTGATGAAGGAGTATCTACTGCTGGTGATCGGTAAGGACATGTCATGGCAACAATCCGAGATAGGACTTCAACTAGTGCATAACGTTAGTATTGCAGATTATTAATGATATCTGTACGGCTGTACTGTAGAGATCACTACAGAAGTGAGGGGAACTCCAGTGTTTAGCTAACTATAGGGGTATCTCGCGAGTCGCATTCGCTTTAACGTTATAGTAACTCTATATTAGTTGTCATAATCACATTATCTCCAGGTGATACGGATGGTATAGTGGTTGAACATTAATATAGTGTTTACACGTTAATCGACTGTTACTAGGAACTATACACAGTTGTACACATTATTATTAGTAGTTAGTCGACCCACAATAATGGTACTAGACTGGGGTATATATAGTAGGTTAATATACTCTTATCCTATTAGTTATGTATAAATATCACTTATTATACACATTCGTTGATAATTGTTTATCTCACTTTTATAGGTTTACCATGGTTTCCAAAGCATTAAAAAATATGATCAAAATTTAAAACATTTAATCGAAACATTACATTTAAGGAATGAGAATAAGGTTATAAAATACACAAATTAATGAATTGTAATAAAGTATTGTCGTTAATGATTTATTAACTTAAGGTCAATGTAATACTTTAGATTAATCTCTATAATAGTTATTATAATTTTTTATTATAATGTAAAATAAATTTCAAATTTCATTGAAATATGTAAATATAATAAACTAAAATATAATTTATAAGCAAAAAGATAATTTTTTTTAATCATCATAAAATAAGCATACAAATATATATTGATATATATTTAGATAAAAGAAATATATAATGACGTGTTCATAAGCTATTGCTGGAGGAATTCGAAGTTAGCTCAAGACCAGGGTCATAGCAAGGTCGAGGAAAGTGCACTTGGTCATTTCGATCCCCGTGTTCTGAAAACAGAGCTAGAGGAAGCCGGTTACAGTGTTTGGCTGGACATTGAGCAAGCTGGTCAAGTTTGAACTATTCTCCCTTATATATTACACTATTCTCTCCTATAAATTCTCTATACTATTTCCTGCTCTAGACTGAAATAATGTATACTATTCTCTCCTATAGATTATAATAGATTATGTCCTTATGGGGTTAAGGGTTTATGTGTTATTAGCTATTATAAATTTATAATAGTTTATACTAGTTTCTACAATTTCTTATACTGAGTCTTTCTCTAGGGTTTTATTCTTTTTAATTAATCATTATTAATACCAATAACAAATCTCTTACAGAAATATACTATCTGATTATATATTATTTAAGATATTTAATTATCTTTAATTATGTTAGTATCTTACAATTCAATATTTAATTTTAATAATATAATAAAATAAAATTTAATATTTAAACAATATATTTAATATAATTTAATAGTGTCTAAATATTGTATTATTTTTATTATAGTATACTTGAAATATTTGAAATTGTATTAATAACTTATACATTAAAGTATATAAAATTATAAAATCGATTTCTATTTGTACAAATTATTATAAAATATATATGTATATTAATTTTTATTTTTATTAATTCACTGATAATAACACTTACGATATGATAACTATTAAAAGACTAAAGTTGTACCTAAATTCATCCGTGTAACACTAATCAATTATTCTAGAAAGGTCTATTCGAGGACATAGCCGAAGGACTCAAGAATGCAAAAGTTGTAGTGGCTTGCGTATCCGATGAAGTAAGTATCTAGCCTAGCACTAAATTATTAAGCCTAGCACTAAATGTCAAACATTCAAATGCGATAAAATAAACGCTAAATAATAAATAAGTTATCGCGTATCGTAGAGTTATAATAAATATTTAATAAATTAAAACGATACCATATATTCATCATAGTAAAGGGTTTCGAATTAAGATATAAAAGTTGGTTCTATTGGCCAGTATTCTGCATATATATATATATATATATATATATATAGTAATTCTGTGGTCCCACAGTACGCCCAGTCCAAGAACTGCAAGATGGAGTTTCGGTTCGCTCACGTGATACTTCAGAAGCCAATAATCTTAGTAATCTGCGGTACGGGCTACAAGTGGGAGAAATCTGAGGTTAGCGGCGGTGAGGTGGAGCTTGGAGATTGGGTATATAAGATATTTACCTTAAATTAGTAACAAAGATAATAAAAATCTTCCTTCTTCGAATTCGCCTATCAATATCACACTTAATTAATTCACAAACTACTATAATATTTACCTTCATTACTACTCGAGTTAGCAATTTAGTAGTGCCTATATATATATACGAACCAACACGTTATAGTAAACATTACCACTAACGGTAACTACTATATGCCTATGACCTTTTTACTCATTATATAACTATATTATATTGTATACATATGTCATGTGTATTAATTATTTATTTATATTATACAAGTAAAATAAATATTATTCATTCATTATTCATTCATTCATTCATTCATTCACCTTCAGATAGGAATGTTGGCCAGTAACTACGAGAAAATTAACTTTCAAGGTCGTGACGTCCTCGTAGACAGTCCTTGTTTCGCTGACCTCATAGATCAGATTCAAGCGAAGCTCTTCAACGAAGGAGGCGGAGACGACAGAGCACCTCGTACGGGTAACGGTGTACAGGGGGCACTACAGTCATCGGATCGTAAGAATTCAGCTTTTAAGGTTATCCGACATTGCCGTAGAGGGTAACCTGCGGTTGTAGTTTGAGATTTAGTAGGAATTGATTAACGTGTATTCACTGATGTATCGTGTATCTTCACACTCGTGATAGTCCAATAATAGATATATGGATTATTATCAAATTAATTTACACAACCCATCAGTGTATAAAATCATATCAATCATATGTTAGTTATTTAATTTATTTTATTGTAAAGACTCTTCGTACCAGAGCAATCGAGTAAAATCAAAACAAACAATAGAACGCGATATAAACGAAAATAAAATAACTAATTATAACGAACAATAGGAAAATAGAAAGTACTCAACATTTATATAAGATTATAAAATTGATAATAATAATTATAAAAATAGTGATCAGGGAAATGCAGTGGTAAATAGATATTTTTTCAATAGAGATATAAATGAGTTAGTGTATTGAATAGAGCGTAGTTGATATGATAGTTTATTCCATAAATAAGCGACGGATATATGCAATGCACTAATATTAGTGAAATGGAAATTAAGTTTAGAAGGTAGATGTAGAAGGTAAGAAGTAGTAGAACTGAGATAGATAATTTGAGTAGTAATAGAGAGTAAGGAATATAGATATGTAGGTCGGTTGTAGTGTAGATAATTGTATTTCGATACATTTAATTGTTAGCCAATCCAATGTGTTTAATATGAATGGTATGTATTTGAGAGAAACTATCAAGTATTCTGTACAATTAGAATATATATAAAAATATATTGTTTATAATATAAATTTGTATCAAAATAATATTTTGAATATATACACTTTATAATGTAAAATAATATTTTTTAAATTATTATTTATATAATGAAAACTAAGTGTTCATTACTAATATATAACAAAGCAATAAGATGTGTTAGTTTTAAATGTCATACATATCCATGTGGTAAGTAAATCTAATTTATATTGCATGTAATTTAATAAAACAATAAAAACGTGTTAGTATGCAAATCGCGTCAAACCTAAATCTATACCAGTGCTTTTTATACTACTTCTAGCAGCGGAACGTATGTATATTAATCACGCTGCGTAGATGGGGATTATAGTCTTATATCTTTGCTTCACAAAATCTTTGGTATTGATATGAATTGATATAGTATATATATATATATATGTATTTATTTTATTTAGTATATATATATATATATATATTATAATATATACATAATTATGTAGGCAGGACTATGTGTTACTTATGCTGGGTTGTATAAAGAGACGAAAGGTTTATTGGTTTAGAAAGGATTAATTTCGTTATATAGTTATAGAGTCTATTGATGTGATCAAAATAAATGGTGGGAGCATATGGGACGTGTATTACCATTCATATAAGTGAATACATGAATATATATATATATATATATATCAACATATATATATGTATTAATGTGATACTTACAAATTCTCAAGCATACAGTATGCACCTATCTGGTATATACTGTTATATACTTATGTAGTTAGTAATCACTTTTCGCTCTAATCTCAATGATGCCCCCCCTGCCCACTTTAAACGAAGTCTACTCCTCGTTCACAGGAGCTGTTCGAGTTGGCGCAACGTAAGTTCATGAGACAACTATACAGATTCACGAGTAACCTCTCCGAGTACCCCCACCTGTTCGTAATCGATATACGCACCGATTGCAAGGTTTCACGCGCTTAGTTCGTAGAATAGTAAGATACATTCCGGTACGCATATAGCGAGTGATTTAAAGTGCAAGATTATTGAGGTAGATGGCGATACTTAATAAGCAATATCAAAATTAAATAGTGAAAATGAATTTCCGATCAATATAAACAAATGCGGCATCACTCGATCTTTCTATGAATATTATGCTGTTTATTTCATCTCAACTCACAATTGTTGCCGTAAATATCACTCAAATATTAAATGTGAACAGCACATTTAGTCTATGCGATAACATATATTATAGTACCTCACCACCACTTCCTACTTGGTATTATAATCACACACTTTTATATGATATGATATAATTATATGCGTATACGAACCAAGACCTAAACCTAAATTTAAATATATTACATTATATAATTTACCGAAATATTGATAATACCTGAATGTAATAATGTTCACCATTCATTAGAATGCATGTCCTCTATTCATGTCCTCTATTCGAACACGCCCACCTTTGTGAACTTATTAGTGTATTAAAATAGTAGGCAACCAGTTTACCATCTCCTACCCTACCTTACAGAATGAAAATGATAGTGCCGGCAATGTAATGACAACCCCTCTAATGGTCAGAACATTCTGTGAGAATGAAGAGGTTAAACTATATAACTAAATGTGCATTTATACACAATATACTATACGAACAATGTTTATTTGTAATAACTGAAGAACATAAGTAATTAGCCAATTCTCTGAGATATACCGTTAACTAATCATAGTAATTACATATCACTTATATAATAAATACATAATAATTACATAATACTTTTATATTTCAGAACCGGGCTAAAGTAGTTAACATAATTATATATTTAAAAAAAATTAATTGAGATTTCAATACTTTCAATTAAATTCAATTATCTTTACCTGAATTATTATACAATTATTATCATCAAACATAGCCATATTAGTACAAGAAGTATTAATGCTTTCCCCTTACACTATTCACGACCACTGCTACAATTACGCATCTCACGACGCACAGTGCTGGCACCTGGTGGACACCGATGTACCCGTCGCACTGCCGATCAGCGACCTCATTACAGTTACTATGGCGACGTACATACAACGCATGTACGCGATCTTGGCCTACTTTCACAACGACTTAAACATGACGTCTTCGGAAATTGGCGCCGACCTACTTAAATCTATGTCCAAAGTTAGTCGACTATGTCCTTTAGGTAGATATTATCTATATCCTCTGGTTAGATATATAAGTTTGAAAGACTTTAATCTTTACATTCATATTATCTAACGTGGTATGCTTACCAAAACTCATTCTTGCCCTAATGCTAACCTTCTTAATGATCTCATTGCTGACCTCTTATTGACCTGTAGTATACCGATGACTATAACGACATATTCCGTGAGACATACCTGGTACTACGAACGTTTGTTATGATGAATGATGCAAAGAATCACTGCGCTGGATTGCTGAGGTTTCATACATTATTTTATGCTCGGCTAGCGAAGTATTCAATGATTGTATTTATATCTTCTAGTGTTTAATTCTCGCCTTTTTAATAGTATAATTACATTCAAAGTTATACATTTGCCATTATTTTAAGTCTACCCACTTTATGATAAGTGCGTAGACTTAAGTAGGTAGGTGACGTTCGTTTTAAAATAAAATAATTTTGAGTAGCATTTTTTTATATTACAAATATCATTAAATTAATAAATTATCTATATTATTATGTAAACATTATTTTGTAATCAATATATAAACATGTAATAATTATGTTTTATAAGATATGATACATTAAATTTTATTATTAAAATAACCGGTGTAATAAAATTATATAATATATTCATATATTTTTATAGATATAAAGAATATTTATCTATATCCATATGTATGTATATTTCTGTATAGGTAATTTTTTAGTTATATTATTTTTAATCCTATGTTTTTAATCTTGATGTTCTCAGTATATTTTTTTCTAGAACATACATCTAGCTAAAACGAACAACAGTAATAATTAATATTGCGAATATAATAATACAATGATTATAATATATAGCTAGTATTTCATAAATAACTAGGTCTATACTACCCAAGTTTTTTTTATTGGAAAATTTATATATAAAAATGAAGAATATAATATTATATACAATTATTTTTTATAAATCAATGATTTTCACATTACCTTACCCTTACCAGATCGGGATAGTTTCCCGAGCATATTCTACAATCTTTTTCCAGATGTTTCTATCTTTCATCGCTGTCTTCGCTTCTTCTACTGTTAGGCCTGTGTCATCAGTTAGTTGCTTTATATAGTTTCGTTTCGGTCGTCCACGTTTTGTAAATCCGTGAGAAGGCATCCACATTAGTATACCACTTATAATCTCATTTTCGCTTCTGAAGCAGTGTCTAGCAAATCGTGTTCTTCTTTCCCGGATAGTCTTGGAGAGAGTAGGAATATTTCCATATAGTTTCTTGTTTGTTAAGTGTAGTTTCCATGATATATTAAGTACTACTCTCAACATTCTTGTATATGTTCCGTCAAGTTTTCTTTCCAATTTTTTAGTAAGTGTCCACGCTTCTGATCTGTAAAGTAACCGATTCTACTACTGCTCTGAAGAAATTTCTTTTGAGTGTTGCCGTAAGATTTGATTTCCATATTGAACTTAATTTGTCAAGAGCGCTCCAAGATTTGGCTATTCGGATCTTTATTTCCTTATCCATTGATGATATCTCACTTCCAAGATATGTATAGTTATCTAGACTTCATCTTTCATTTTTCACATTAAACTTTATAAATAACATATAAACTTAATGAAATATAAACAAAAATCTTATTGATCAATATATTTACTACTCGTTCAATTAAAAAAATGATAAGGGTACCTATATTGAAATTGTAGTTAGAGCTATTTATAACTTACAACCAATATGTAATAAATCCCTATCAATTTACATTAAATCATATTAAATTCGAAGGGTGCCTGTCCCCTTAAGGAGGTTGAATTCGTGTATTTACATGTAAATAAATATGAAAAACCACACTCTTTTAATACTCACCAACTTTAAATAAGATTTTAAATAATTAAATGTATGCATTTGTTTAGAAACGAATAAATTGATAGAAACATGATATAACATTATAAATAATACATTATATTATTAACTAAAACATTACTATTATATTAACATTAATATTCTGTTATCTAACTATACTGAAAATGTCAACAATTTATATTAAAGAATAATAAAGTTCCGGACTTTTTAGTAGAGTAATATTCATCAAATAAAATACTGAGAAAATAGCTGTCAAAGTTTAGTTAAATATTTGCATAATAATAAAATGAATGCTTAGTTTTTATAGATAGTGTCAAAACATCATTTATACTTATTAATATAGACAATTTATATAGGATTTTATAAAAAATGATAGATAAATGATATATAAACTATTTATTAGATACAAAAAAATTATACTATTTTTTATAAATAGAAATTATCAAGGATATATAAAGGAGATATATGAAAGTAGATATATGGCATCCTTTTAATAACAAAATAGAAATAAAACTTAATATCTTTTAACATAGATTTTTAATATAATTATTATCGTTAATACTTCATAATAGTTCATTTTTTTAATTGTATATTTGTATAAAAAATATGCATACATATATGATTAATGTAAAAAATAACCAAACAAATATTTTGTATAAAAATAAATATACTTATATACTTTGCATATATTTAAAAAATATAAATATAGAATTTTTATAGAAAATTTATAAAAAATTGTAGGCAAAATTATTTATTTAAAAAAATTCATTATACATAAATTAATGAATGTTACGAATATATACATAGTAAAAAATAATATTTCTAATAATTTAAAAGTATGAAATTTTAAGTTATACAAAATGAGTAATATATTATTCTTATATTATATATTCCATAATATATTATATATATATAATCTTAATATTATTTTAATACGTTAAATTCGTTTTCTTAATTGTATTCCATATAATGGAATATGTTTAAACTTGTCAAGTAACTGGTAACAATTACATTATGGTATCATAGTGGTAATAATATCACAAAGGTAACAATAGACATGTTTATGTGAACATACCTAATACTTTATATACTCACCTGTGATATCTCTAACAACAGATGCAGTCTGAGCAGTGGTAGAACGGTATGGCTATGCGAAGAGCACAGTCATCAGCAGCAGGTCACAGTACTGGGCTCTCGACCAATCAACGACGAGAATGACATCAACGGTAACCATACCCCCTTAGTCGTTATGTAAATCACTCACTTTAGTTATAACGATGCTATATTAGAACTACTTGGGAAAAATCATATGTTTATCATATATTGAATCATAGATGTATATAAACTATAATATATATATATATATATATTAGTGTAGCTATATAACTGATGCTTCAGTAATTCGGACCCGATTCGTTAACATAATTTATTATAATTTGGAACTCAGTTTTATACTGATACTTACAATAAAATATAAGCAATAATACATTGATGCACTATAATATACCTTATATTTATTAGAAATTGAATAAACCTATCAGTGACCTATCATTGATATTATATTATATAATTATTATATAGGCAATAGGTAATAGAAATAATTATTCCTATGACAAAATAATAAAATTATAAATAAGCTAAAATATGAGAGTATTTTAAGATGTAGTTAACATGCAATCACAATCACAGGTATACTGGAACCAGATAATTCATCGAGTTTAGAGACAGATCAGTATATTGTTAATGAACTGAACAAACTCAAAGAGAAACAAGCAAAGATAGCCGCAATTGCAGAATGCAGTATCAAAAGTTTTCAAATTTAATTAGATACATACATTTAATACACTATACATTAAATACAATATTACTTCAATACATTAATTAATAAACAACTTCTTTTATTATATTTATTTTATTTCAAATAATGTAAAACTTCATACTTATTTATATATATATATATATATATATATATATACATATATATATACATATATTTATAATATATTTATAGATAAAGAAATAGAAAAGGATATCAAACTTAAATCTAATCTGGCAAAGACTACAAACAAGAATAAACAACATTTAAATAATGGGGTCCATAATTTAGAATCTAATTTTGTAACAAAAAAAGAAGAAAATAAAATAAAAGTAAAACTTGATGTATTGGAGAAAACTGAAATCAAATATGAATCAAAGAAACCAGATGAAACCACTTCTATATACACCGATGAAGAGAGGCTGAAAATCACAGATGAGGTTACAAAGTGTTTAGTTAAAGGTCAAACTAGTCAAGCGTGTATCATTTTGTAACCGTTTTTATATTATATTATATTGAATTCTATATTCTTCCTTGTATTTTTAATTAATTTATTTATAATAAAGTTATTAAATTGAATTATATTTATTTATTCGATACAAAATAATTGAACATGTGATGTGGGTTAATCGTTGGTCGGTATCCTGTTACGAAGTTACCACAGTATGGAGTCAGTTTCTTTATTAAGAATGGCTGTTTTCTGTTGTTTGGATCTATTACCTTACAATAGTAATGACCCATAGTGATGAGTATATAATTATAAGTAATATAAGTATATTCTATAATAATATTAACTAAATTGAACTTTTTAAATATAAATCTAAACTGATTCAGGCTCCTAAATAAATTAAATGAATACAAACATATAAGTATATAACGTATAATAAAGATTAATATAAAATGTAAATCTCAATTTATTTGACTATACAAAAGTTATTTATATTAAGTAATTTAATTAAATTCATTAATGCCTTAATGCCTACCTTGGCGTTTGATAGACTGTGGACCTTTTTATTCCGTGCGCCGTTCTAGCCGAATCGGGTGATGTGTCCTATATCGTGTGATTATCATGTTCGTATCTTGGGAAAATTAAATATGTGCGGATCCCATCCCTCTAAACAATCCACTACACTGTAGGGTCTACAGCATTAGCCTATAGGCATACTAGCATACTATAAGTATACTAGCTGAATAGTGTACCGGTGCGTGGCACTCGGAGCAACCTGTTAGAGTTGTGAGATATTAGTAGCTAATTCGGAGGATACTTGATAGTCAAGCTCAGCTATCAATCCTGAATCATAAATGCAATATACATCCCACCAATATCCCATATATATATATACGTCTATATACATCCAAATAGAGAATAAGTATATAATTATATATAAGTGACAATCGGTACGTTTATAATGCATTAAATCACGTGTATATACATGAAATACTGTAATATAATACGTTTGTATTAACATCATTAAATATTTAGTGAATATCCTCATATTGTTGGATTGTAAGAGGGTTGTAGTATAATGAATAATATATAGGAATTACAAATATATTCAAAAATATTTATTAAAATACAATCATTAATAAAATAAACTATTTGTAAAAGTATATCTATCAAGATTGTAAATATCAAGATGAAAATAAGAAGTCATATATATATATAAATATATATATACATGTATATATATATATATATATATATATATATATATATATATATATATATTGGTTTTATATTAAGTATCATTTAATTGATATCACACATTTTCTCTACGATTTATCTTTATTACAATCTATATTTCTATTTTAGAAAATGCACAACTAATAAATCTTAATAACACATATAAGAGAGTACCATATATGGTATTTATATAATCAACTAAATTGTATGATAATATATATCTGTAATTAACAATTTAATGATTATTAATAAATATTATTTTAGATGAAGTATATATACTTTATATATAAATATATATGTAATATTCTTATTATATCATATATAGGGGAAAGTAACCGAATACGGACAGTGCCCAAATACGGACACTCTCAGTATCTCAGAAACCATAAATCCTACAAAAAAAATGTTTGATGAATAAAATATTCATAATTATATAAATAGTCTGAAAAAGTATTTTTTTATTTTTTAATTAATCAAAATATTGCTGATATATCCAAAAAAACTGATTTTTTATTAGGTATTGATTGATTGAATGTATATTTAGACACTGTTAATAAATAAAATAATAATGACAAACAATATTAGTATTTCAGGTTCCCACCTGAGATCAATTGTTGTATATATTTCATGAATGTTTTATGCGATTTTATGGATCTAATATAGGGTGGGAGTGAATTCCATAGCTTATGAACAATATAACTCAGTGCCCGAGTATTAATTTTTGAGGGACGGAGAATAGGGGTAGATAGAATATGAGATGCATGGTTTATAAGTGATGGAAGGGAGGTTCTTTGTACTTGAGAAGCAGACATATAGGAGGGGCAATTTGAAGAGTATATCGAGGAATGAATAATAGATAGTATGCAATAAACAGAGCGTTTGTTAAATGTGAACCATGGAGTTAAGTGTTGGGTGCATAATAGAAGATTGATAAGTATCGAGGAACAGTAATCTATGCGTGAGAGGACAAGAGAATTTACTAGAGTTTTAGTTTTAAGAGATACAGTAATTGATTTTCGTATTTTTCTAATTCTAAATAGATGATAATTTTCAGATATAGTGATGGCAGTAATATGAGGAATGAAGGAAAGAATCAAAAAGTACACCTAAGTTGGATGCAGTAGGAGAATGAGATATTATAATGTTATCAATAAGAAAAGGAGGGAAGTAAGTTGGTGATGGAGACAGATTTAGCAACGTAGTTTTGGAGGTATTAAGGAGAAGATTATTATAAATAAGCCATTCTTTAATTTCATTAGCACAATTGGAGAGTTGCTTATTGAGACCTGGTGATGAATTATTTGGAAGAAACATATATAGTTGTATGTCATCTTCATAAAGATGGTAATATATAGTTACGTATTTATATGTAAGAAAAAAAAGTTCAACTTAAAACCTTCTCAAGAATATACAAATTTATCGATATAAAATATAACACTATATTATTAAAAAATAAAGCACTCTAAAAATAATATGTATAATTTTTATATTTGTTATCAAATATTCATTAAGTTATAAGCATATAAATATAAGTCATATAAGTCCCTAATACGGACACCCTATAACCAATCAGCGCGCAGTGTATGAACTTTTCTGATTTTCATAAAAATCGCGTGGGTTATAATATTAATACCACCAATAAAGCTAAATCTATAATTTGTATTATGTAGATACTAAATTATATTATTAATTAAAAAATTAATAAAAATAAATAATAATTTTCTAATTGAATTGGAATAAATTATTCATAAAATTAATTATAAATAATGTAATTATAATATTATAATATTATTCCTATGTCCGTATTCGGACATAGGTACCGAATACGGACACCCCCATTATCTATGAAATTAAAAGATTAATTACAATTTTAAAATCACACTAATATATATAATCATAAAATATTAATAGGTACCTATATTGTAATTTTTGAATACAAATAATGAGTCATAAAATATTAAGACCCTTTATTGCTAAAGTGTCCGTATTAGGTTACTTTCACCTATACATGAATAATTACTACTACTAAATTATTACTATATACATTGGGATGTCATGAATATATAAATATAAAATTATAAGAATGAATACAAAATAGCATATACTTATTCAAAATATTACTTTTATTGAAAATGTTAACAAAAAATCAATTTTACGGTACAATGTTTTATTGTTAGACATTTTTTGTTGTTAATTATAACTTTTAAATATATGTATACAATATTAAGACCCTTTATTGCTAAAGTATCCATATTAGGTTACTTTCACCTATACATGAATAATTACTACTACTAAAGTATTACTATATACATTGGGATGTCATGATTATATAAATATAAAATTATAAGAATGAATACAAAAATAGCATATACTTATTCAAAATATAACTTTTATTGAAAATGTTAACAAAAAATCAATTTTACGGTACAATGTTTTATTGTTAGACATTTGTTGTTGTTAATTATAACTTTTAAATATATGTAGACTCGCAACAAAGTTGTATGCTTAGTTATAATAATTTATCAAATAATTAATCGAATAAACTATATTAATTTAAAACAAATTAAATAAATGATAATAAATTTGAAATTTTTACGTAATTTTGTAATATATATTAATATTATAATATATTTATACACACATATTTTATTTGTATAACAATATTCATATACATTATTATAACATTTATAACCTACTTTGAGCGATATAGCAATCCTTTCAAAAACGGTCTACCCTACAGTAGAGTAGGGTAGAATAAATACAATAATTTAAATTTTTAAATATCAGAAAAACCGTATCAATTAATTATGTTATCAATTTTAAATATTGTAATAAGTAATTTAGTATTCTGAATTACTCATTTAATACGAATTTGGACCTATACATAGGAGCCACTTAACCTCGTCAAGGTATCGTAAACAAAGTGGATTTTTACTCACATGGGAAACTGTGCCATGTGAGAATTACTGGAATTTCAACCTCAAAGTTTTATATTATGCATTATGTATGCGTTTTTCATTGTATTTAGGTGTATTTAGGTGGTTGATGTATAGCCTGCAGGGCCGGCTTAAGCATACTATAGTATATGGGCCAGGGCAAAAAAAACGTATGGGCCTCATACGAATTTCATAACATATTAAATGGGCCATTCTAGAAATAACAAATATCTATAATACTACAATTTATTTGTATATAAATATATATATATATATATATATATATATATATATACAATTTATTTGTATATATATATATATATATATATATATATATATATATTTATATATATATATTTATATACAAATAAATTGTAGTATTATAAATATTTGTTATTTCTAGAATGGCCCATTTAATATGTTATGAAATTCGTATATTCCTGAAATAGTCCTGAAATTCCTATATATTATTATATATATATATATATATATATATATAAATGATGTATTATTATTCTATTATGCGTGATCAAATTATGTAAAAATATTTATAATCTTTAATTGTTTTGTTTTTTCATATATATTTACATGTATCGTGTGAAGGAGACCCACTTTAAGGGGATGGCACACGACCCCCGCCTCTCTATGTATAGAGATAGAAAATAATGGGTCTACACAAAACTAGGCGCGCAGATTTCTATTCATTGAATTGAGCTAAATTTTGTTATATTCTATTCATTTAATGTATACACAAACTATTACAGGACGTAATTTTTATAATATATATTATATAACATATATATATATATGTATATGCACACATTTTAATTTTTTAATTTACGGAATTTCTATACAAATTGTTATTTTTTGTAATTATATACATACAAATTTAGAAAATCACTCATGTAATAGTATTCATATATATGTTATTTATATAATGCAATAAAAATTAGTAAAATAAATATAATAGTTTTTGTTATACCTAAGTTTATACACACATACCTAGCGCGAAATAATTATTCTGAGAAAACATCACTTGCAAATATATAAATACATTATATATCATATATAATGAATATATATAAACCACTTATTATGTTATTTCTAGACTGTTTTCATAAATAATTTTTTTACAGATATTAAAAAACAAATAATAGAATATTATAATGAAATAAAAAAAATGTTAAATACAAAATTATTTTCACCAAAACAAGGTGTGTGTGACATCACCTTAAGATGCATCTAATATATATATAGAAGGGGATCATATATACTCAAAATATAATTTACTACTCATATGTACCTTAGTTGTAAATTATAATAATTAAATGAATATTCAATAAATTATATATACGAATTCAAGTTTCAATCTACGTTGCTTCTGTAATAGATATATTTTGTATATATTTACGTAATTTGTATATACTATTAACATATATACTCAGTCGTTAAGGACAATCACGATGTATTTATATCCATGCCGACCGGAGGGGGAAAGTCACTGTGTTACCAGCTATCGGCAGTGCTATCTGACGGACTTACTATCGTGTTCTCTCCATTACTAGCTCTAATAAATGATCAAGTATATCACCTAGAACAATTTCTAGATTTCATGGAGAAAAACAAGGTGATGAACAATGCCCAATACGGTTTTAAAAAGGTGATGAAATTAGTAATTTGATAAATTAAATACAATATATATATTACATATTTTTACTATTAACTTATATACTCAGTCGTTAAGGACAATCAAGATGTATTTATATCCATGCCGACCGGAGGGGGAAAGTCACTGTGTTACCAGCTACCGGCAGTGCTATCTGACGGACTTACTATCGTGTTCTCTCCATTACTAGCTCTAATAAACGATCAAGTATATCACCTCGAACAATTTCTAGATTTCATGGAGAAAAACAAGGTGATGAACAATGCCCAATACGGTTTTAAAAAGGTGATGAAATTAGTAATTTGATAAATTAAATACAATATATATATTACATATTTTGATATATATATAAAATATAATAGTGAATATATTTACTATAAATATAAGTATAATACAGTTTAGGTAATACTATACATACCACTGGATATCGATTTCTTCATATGAAAATAAACAAGAAGAATATATTGAACAAACCCTTAAAAAGCTAAAAATTCAATTCCCCAAACTTAGAAAAACAAAGATAGATATGTCAAATTCTATTAACGGAAGTTACATTATTCAAGATAATATCTAATGAAAGCAGAGATAAATTTGTTATAGATGAATTCTCTGGACTTCAGAATCAGAATGGTTTGAATTATTAATTAACAAATTATAAATATAATTATATATAAATATATTATTACATATGATACGCATACGGCATATGTATATATATATAAGTTTATGTATTTTATTATATCATCATTTGTGTTACTCGGTCAGAATATTTTAGATGCACCCAGTTGTTACTTAATGGACTCGAATTGGCCAGACACTGGACATCTCACCGCTTTCTAAAAGAAACACTATTATGCGTCGCATGCAAGTTTCAACACAGAAACACGGACATTATATATAACAAATCTGAACAATTAAACTCATTAATAGTTTAGTAATTATTCGCTACATCACAAATATGAATATGAACTACTATATATAAGATTTATCAATAAATAGCAATACAATATAATATATTTTATTATATATAATTATTTACTATTTAGATTTTTTTGGATTTATATAGTTATGTACTCAATAATATAATTTACTACTCATATGTACCTTAGTTGTAAATTATATTAATTAAATGAATAATTATTCATTATAATCAATAAATTATATATACGAATTCAAGTTTCAATCTACGTTGCTTCTGTAATAGATATATTTTGTATATATTTACGTAATTTGTATATACTATTAACTTATATACTCAGTCGTTAAGGACAATCACGATGTATTTATTTCCATGCCGACCGGAGGGGGAAAGTCACTGTGTTACCAGCTACCGGCAGTGCTATCTGACGGACTTACTATCGTGTTCTCTCCATTACTAGCTCTAATAAATGATCAAGTATATCACCTAGAACAATTTCTAGATTTCATGGAGAAAAACAAGGTGATGAACAATGCCCAATACGGTTTTAAAAAGGTGATGAAATTAGTAATTTGATAAATTAAATACAATATATATTACATATTTTTACTATTAACTTATATACTCAGTCGTTAAGGACAATCAAGATGTATTTATATCCATGCCGACCGGAGGGGGAAAGTCACTGTGTTACCAGCTACCGGCAGTGCTATCTGACGGGCTGACTATCGTGTTCTCTCCATTACTAGCTCTAATAAACGATCAAGTGTATCACCTAGAACAATTTCTACTTTATTTTTTGTATATACTATTAACTATATGTTCTATTTGACTATATGTTGTATATATTTGCTATATTTTATATATATACTATATTTTGTATATATTATATTTTGTAGATGTATATTTACTGTATTTTGTATGTACTATTAACTATATGTTCTATTTAACTATATATTAACTATATGTTGTTTATATTTAGTGTATTAACTATATGTTGATAATATATTGTATCATTATATTTATAATTTGAAATGTAAGTGAATTTTAAATATATGTATTATGTATCATTATATTTATAATTTGAAAGCGAATTTTACATATATTGTATTATGTATCATTATATTTATAATTTGAAATGTAAGCGAATTTCAAAAAGAATAATTTATTAAATTGCGATTAACTAATTTGTTAAATTTGTTGATATTAAATAATATTCAATATAGATTCAAATAAAGTTTAATTGTAATTACAGAAAATAAATATTTCATAGTTAAAATTCAATTTATATAAAAAATCTAGTAGAAAAATATTTTTTAGAATTATTATTTATAACTTATTCAATATTTAATAAAATTAAATAATTTCACCTTTCTTGTTTATTCTTATATATTGTTACCCCTTTATACAATAAATGCATATACAATATTAATATTATATACATTAATTTAGTTTTTAATATAATTATTTTATTATTTTAATTGATTATAATATTTTGAAAAATTAATTAATTACACATTTTTCCAGATTAATAAAATATGATATATAATAAACAAAATAAAATGTAATTTTAATTATAGAAAATAAATATTTCATGGTGAAAATTCAATTTATAAAATATGAAAAATTTATTTAAAAAATCTAATAATAGAAAAAATATGTAATATTATTTCTATACAATTACTTGTAAATTATTCAATAATGACTTAATTTATATAATTTCTTCAGTTTATTGTTGGATTATATACTGTTAGTACTTTATAAATATAAATGCATATACAAAATGTTAGTATTATATACATTAATTTAGGTTTGAAATATAATTTGTATATTTTAAATATTAATTATAATTTTTACTTTTTAATTGATTATAATATTTTGAATAATTAATTATTTACTAATTTTTTTCCAGATTAATAAACTATATTGTATACTAAACCCAAAAATTATAACTTGTAATAGAACATATTTATATCCACATTTTCATTTATTAAAAACGTGCGTACATATTTAAAAAAAAACACAAACGCTCGGATCTAGGCGACATGTAATTATAACATGCTAGGATGTAAATGGTTAACAAAGTCATCGTATAGTGTATTTCCACCTGGCAGTGTTAGATTGATGTTAGAGTCATTTCGTTATACCCCGTTAGATATATTTAATAATTATATTACTTTATATATATTATATTACTTAATATTATGAATATTTTATATAAAAGTGTAAAGAAATTTATATTAATTTTGTACGATTACTATCTAATTATAATTTTGTTTTTAAATATTGTGATATTTTTAATGTTAATGTATATATTATTAGTTTATTATTTTTATATCAAATTAATTATCTTTTACTTAAAGATAACATTGAATTTAAAAGAAAAACTAGTAAATGAACCAAGAGTAACAAAAATAGAAAGTATTTGAAATATTTCATCAATACAATTATATATATCAAATAAATTTTTATTATTTCATCAATGCATATATTATTCAATACTAATATCTATAATTATTCAATATATAATCTAATTTTAACAACAATATTATTAATATGTATATCAATATTATTAACTCTAATTATTAGAGGTTAAAGTTTAACTATATTATTTAAATCTCCGTAAAAGGGGTTTTACCTAATTATTAGAGTTAATAATTGCGTTCGAGTTAGTGTGAAACCCCTTTAATAATCTATTATTCCTTATTATTAATTAAATTAATTGATACTTATAATTTTAATAAAATAATCTTAATTACTAAAATAATAATATGAATACCATAATTAATTGATTATAAATATGTATTCTATAAAATATTTAATTATATATTTATATATATAAATATATAAAGTATAAGCTTAATATTAAATATACTATTAACATTTATATATCACTTATAATTTAATATATTTCTATAATAAAATCTAAAAAAAAACATTTTTACCTTGTTTAATTATTATTAAATGATGTATTACATATTGATTAATTTTAATATTATATTAAATATAGTTTATTTTTGTAATATTACTCACGTAATTCATAGATAAGAATAAATTAACTTTAAAATAACAGTTAGATGTTAAGTTTGTATGTAACTATTAATCTATTACTTTGAATATAATATAATATTTATCTTTAAATTCAATATTTATATGTTGAGTAAAGGTATAATTTAACACTTTTATGTATACTATATGTATATCATATTAATATCGATTATTAATATATGTATAATGTTTATTTAATATATAATTACAATCAATAAGATTTAATATAATTCAAGAATTTGAAGATTATAAAATCATTATTTATGCATATTTTAAATATATTCTTCAACACTAATATTGTGTTTATTTACATATAGCATATATAGGTCAAATAAATACAGTATGCAGGATATATATGGAGCTGTACCGCTTGGCATACAATAATACATAATGTAAATAACAAAGAAAATTATAGATATGACTAATTCAAAATGGACGTATCAATAAATCATTAAACCGCGAGTAAAAGTTTTAAAGTTATTGATTAATCGTGAAACTTGGGCTTTGGTAATATGTAGATAATATATTATAATATTTTAATACTTACATAATTAAATTTCATTTACTTTTCCTGAGTACCGACTGAAAACTGGAAAATTATGAATATGGCCGACGATTTTAAAAGCACTTCGTAACTTTATTTTGAATACATCATCTCAAATCTTTAACTTGATAGTTCCAATTATCATGATATAATATAAATATATTCAATTAATAAATAATCTTAATATAAGCATGTAGATATGTTATATATAACACTAATTACCAGGGGCGAAACTTTCATATTAACACAGGGGGGGGATATACAAATTAATTGGATCATATTGAATATATATTATCTAAATTTTTTATACCGGTCGTATGTAGTGACAATAATAATTGTATACAAAAGATTATACGCTTAAAAAAAGTAAAGATTTTTAATAAACATAATTTATTATATATATATATATATATATATATATAAATATATAAAATATTATTTTCCATATTTTCTGCTTCTCCGTTCAAATGAATTTTCTATAAATGTTTCAATTATTTCATCTATGTTCATATCTTCCAGAATATCTTGATGTACATTGCATACCATTAGTGCATTAAGTCTGCGTTGTCCCATTGTACTCCGTAGCCATGTCTTTATTCGCCTTAATCCACTAAATGATCGTTCAGCTTCGCAAGAACTTGCAGGCGATATCATTAATAATCTTATGAGTTTCTCAATATTTGGAAATAACATTCTCATTTCTGAAGGCATAGTTTTAAAATGTTCTTTCATAGAAATAAAATTACGCTGGTTCGTGTTACTATAGCATTTCAATTCGGCATCTAGAACAGATATATTTATTTCAGGAAATCTTTCAAGTACCAATAAGCTTGTTGAATTTTCATTCAGAATATGTTCCATGTTCTTATATAGGGCAATATCGGTAGAATTAAAATATTTATCAAATGCTTCTATTGCATTATCGATTATTTTATAATAATCTCTTCTATAATATTCCTCAGATGATAATATTCCATTATTATTATATTGCCTTGACATTTTTCTTGGTAATCGTAGTTCATCTATATCGTTGTCATCAATAATTGAGTTTGCTCTATCGTAAATTCTTTTGAATGAATCTTCTGACCTATGGAAGATTTAAAATTTATAAATATTTTATATACTATAGATATTCAATTCAATTCAATTTAATTCAATTCAAATTTATTGCGAATAATAACTAACGAAACAGAACAAATTAGACGCAAAACGATCACAAAACGTAGGTTAAAAATATATAAATCAATGTATTAAATACATTCAACGAATAATAAAATGAATTATATGGACCGAGATAATGGTATATAAACTTATAAGTTATACGTATACGTATATATAATATATAAGTATAATTTATTCAAATTATTACATAATAAATGCATACTGTATATATAATACAAATATTAGTAGACTAAATAAAAATAGATTTTATTTGTGATTTAAATTAGGCTAATGTTTTAGCATTGACGACATTTTGATCAAGGTTATTCCACGTACGAGCGATTCTATTCTTGAGAAGGTTTTTATTAATGTATAATCTAGATTTATCAATAGATAAACGTTTTGAATGGCCACGAGTAATGTTATTATTATTAATATGGATAATTGATGTTTTATCAATATCAATTAAACCATTACATAATTTATAAATCATTATTAAATATATAAATCATTATTCCATACCTTTGAGATTTTAAGTGGCCAACAACACACTTTGCACTAGACAACATTTCTACAACTGTAATTGATTTTCTTTGTAATTGCTTATTAAATTTTTCCATAATATCAACGAAAGGATATACTGTACATATTCCTATATTAAAATATAGCTATTATAAATTATATAAGAAATATTTAAATTATATATTAACCTAAAATGAATAAGGGACTCTTCATATTTGCTAAAATTCCACCTGTTTTTGCAGAAATAGTACTTCCATCATTGGCATAAGTTGAAAGATTAGTAATTATATCAGTATAATTATTTAAAATTGTCAACACTGCAGGGGCACGAGTTAAGAAACGAGTAGGACATAATGGTTTGATACTATACGAGGATTCCTTAAATTGTTGCTTAAAATATCCAGATTTATTATATACTGTTCCTAAATCTTGAACGGTATTTAGTGAATTTCGAATATTAGTGGAATCTACAAATGCCTTCGATGCAATTAGATGTGAAACATGTGCTCCACAATGAATATAAAGAGCCAATGGTTGTTCTTTTTTAATTTCTGCTTGACAACCTATAAGTATATTATAATATTATTAAATTTTATTTAATGTGATAATATATATATATATTAGTTCAAACCCTTATGTATTCCAGACATGTTACCAGCTCCGTCATATGTTTGTGATCTTAAGTAAGCAATAGGTAAATTTAAACGCAACAGAGCATCTTTTACTATTTTTGCAATATTTTCACCTGTTGATTTATCATTAGCATAGAGACCAATGAAATCTTCCTTGACTTCAAATGTGTTTGTAACATATCGAATGCAAATTGACTCTTGCTCTATTAATGTAATATCTTGGGTTCCTATGAAATTTATTATATCATTAATGCATATATATATATAGCTACATATATAATGTTAACTAACCATCCACGATAATACCAAATTGGATTGACTCATTATTTATTTTATGACAAATTTTCTTTATAATTGTATCTGCCATTATCCCTAATATTTCATTTTGTATTAGTGGGCTTGTATAATTATGTTTATTTTCATTGAAAGATGATACAAGTGAATTATCTATTTTTGATAATAAGCATAATAATTTTAAATAATTTCCATCATCCTTTTCGTGTCCTCTTAAAGCAATTCCTTGTCCAGATATATATTTTAATGCAAGTATACTTGATTTAAGCACATGCCTTGCATTTAGTTGGTCAGATTTATATTGTGTTGATAAATGTTTATCTATTGTAAATTTTGTTGATATATTTATTACTGATTCTGCATTATTAACATGTACTGTTGATTTTTGATGCTCAGAAAACTTTTCTTTTGCTTTTTTCCAATTGTTAAAACCATTTGAATAAAACGCTTTTTCTTTACTACATCTATTTAACCCCTTTAAATCTGCTGTATAGCAAATGTAGCAAAATACAGAACCCAAATTGGGTTTATAATGTAACCATGTAAATTCATTATACCACTGTTTTTGAAAATTTAATTTTCTAACATCATTATTTTTTTTATTAGTTATAATTTGACACTTAATTTCAGTAACATTCGGCTGATATTTATCTTCAATAACGACTTCACCAAATTTGTCTTTTTCATTATTGGTATTATTCTCACTAATACTTTTCGCTGGGAATTCTCTTGTATTATTTAAACTCAAATCTCTAAAATATGGATTATTTTTAAAATCGTAGAAAATATTATTTTTAAAATTAATAAAATTTTATACAATATTATATTGAATATATATATATATATTATTATAATTATTATAATATATTATAATAATATATAATAATTATATAATTAATAATGTAATATTAGTACAATATATATTTATATTGAATACATATATTATATAGGTATAGCAATGAAATTTTTTAAATGTCAGACTCTTCGTGTTAAATTGAAAAATATGATATTTTATATTTCCAAAATATTTGTCATTTTTGAAACACCTGTAAAATAGTAATTTATTAATATTTCTAATCCAATTAAAATGATTTATAATCAGTGCAATATCCTCTACGAATACTATAAAAGTAAATACAAAAAGTGAGGGGCTCTCATTTCAATTTCAGAATCCGCGGTTAGTACATGTGCTTTTTTTTTTAAATTACCTATGTATTTAAAAAATAAATGTTTATTTATTATTATTATTTATATATCTATATAGAGTATTAAATTATATGGCATATGGTATATAATATATACACTAATATTTAATATTGAGTGTTTAATCGACTTTTCAAAATCGTGTTAAAATTTAAAAAAAAATCCCAATAATTTTTAATTTAGTTTTTAAATAATGTTAACTTATTAAATCGATTTAACAAATTTTAATAATTATTTCTATAAATATTAAATATAAACTATACTAAATAATTATCATTAAATAATATAGGTATTGTATTAATTTATATCATACACTAATTTAATATAAATATATACATTTAAATAATTATTAGAAAATTATATTTATAAATAATATAGATATTTGATAATAAATCACATAAAATATCATTTAAAAATGTCAAATAGACTTAGTTATTTATGAATTATAAAATTAATTGTAGCCGAAAATAAATACATATTAGGTGTAGATTAATATTAGTTTATGTATCAAACATTTAGATAAGTAATAAAAATGATTAGGGTCAAACTGTACTTATTGACATATTTTTAATAAATTTAATATACTGAAAAATACTCAATTAATTTTACTTATTTAACTCGTTTAATAAATTTTAATAATTATTTCTATAAATATTCAATATAAACTATACTTGAATATTAGTTGATCAAAATTGAATTATTAAAATATCTGTATCCTTTACATGTAACAGCTGTCTGAATTAATACCCTTAAATCTGGCCATTTTTTCACCATAACTTTTGTATTATTAATTATATCAAAAAAGTAAAATATGAACCTTATATTACTTTTTCATCCTCTTTCCAATGGTATTAATAATTTTATTCTAGCTACAAAATAAAAAATCTCATTGCTATACCTATATTATAATAATTATTATAATATATCATAATAATATATAATAATTATATAATTAATAATGTAATATTAATACAATATATATTTATATATACATATATGTATTATATATTTTATAATTATAATTATATTTATTGAATAATATTTATTATAAATAATTTGTATATTTAAAAAAAATTATATTAAAATATTTAATAATATTATATTATTATTATAATAATACTATAAGATAAATAATTTATAAAAAACGATCCCTAATTATTTCAATATCATTTTCAATCTCAGTTAGACGTTCAGTCATATAAATACTTTTATTGATTATAACTCTATAAATATTATAATTATAAATATGTTTATAAAATATATGTTTACTATTTGCATATTATAATTATAATTATAATAATACTACTACAATAAAACAGAAATGACATTTTAAATTGTTAATAATTAGTTTATTTCACTTACTTATTACATATTTGTTTTTTGAAAAAATTACTAATATCCATTATAAATTAATGAATTATATAATTTAATTATTGAATAATTGAAAAGATTGTTGACTTATTTATAACAAAGATTTTGCAAAGCAAAATCTTTGTTTATAATTAAATCCTGCAATTAAATAATTGCAAAGATCGTGAAATCCTTAGATGCAGGACAATTTGTTTTCAAATCAGGGGGGGATATTTTATATGATATCCCCCCCTGATTTTTCCAGGGGGGGATGTATCAACCCTATCCCCCCCACTATTTACGCCCCTGCTAATTACATTAATGTTATTCAAAATAATAAATAAAAAACATTAAACGCCATCTTAATCAATGATTTTCTGACGGAATAAGCAACGACATTAGAGTGAAACCCCGCTTAATATTTTCGTATTTAATATACGCAGCCTTAGGGTATCAATCATAATTATTTTATTCTTCAGGGTGTATTTGTTTAAATTATAAGATAATATTTAGAATTATATTGAAAATAGATCAATATATAATGACTCAATTAATATAATGTTGGATCACTTCTACGATCAAAAATATAATGGTTGTGTCTACTGCACAATGTCAAGACCTCCTATAACCTCAGGCCCGAACACTGAATACAAAAAATATTAATTTTAAAACAAAGAGGCCCGTTTTTGTCTTCATTTATTACTTCTTTTATACGTCTTTTTTATATTAATATACATTTATATATAATTAATGAATAGCAATTATCATTATTATAATTAGATAATGATACAATATATCGTTAAAATGCAATAATATAGACTTTAATAACAGATCTATTTTAGTATTTTAAATTATTTTCACTATTCTGATTGGTCAATAATGTATTTCTCTATGATAATTGGTTACATTTGACCTATTTTTAAAAATATTTATTTAAATTTATTTTAACAGATTTATTCCAATATAATATTTATAAATATTAACGCTATTTTGCACATATAGTAAGAAAATAAACATATATAAATGAATCCTACAATCTAAAGCCCCAACATTATTTAAAATAGTTCCGTGGTGATCAATTATTTGTAAACAAAATTACGTTATAATACAAATGTTATTAAAATATTAAAAAATAATTTTAATAAATCATAATCTTAAAAGGATTTACATTAAGTATATAACTATATATTAATATATATATATATAGAAGTATTAAGTCAATATATGTTCTGCATTTAGAAAATATCTATTAAATATATACCTTATCAACGAAATTATGATATTTGATATATATATATATATATATATATATATATATATAAATATACATTGAATATTGTACCAGAATTATTATGAGAATATGAAAAAGGTTTAACATTATGTTATTTATAATACGTTGAATAACTTTTATAAATGACATTTTTCATATTCTCACAACAAATTCTGGTATAACTATAATATAATATCAAATATATAGAATTATTTATGTCCTTTATTTGAATAATTAAATAATATTATATATATGGGTGTGTATGTTTTAAGAGTGGGTTTAAACTATTATAAATTCCTAATTACAATCAGTAACTTTTAATTTATTTATGAGTTACATAATTTTACATAATGTATGTAATAATATTTTAGCAAATTGACTAATATAGTTATTTATTTTAAAACTACAGTATTTTCAAAATCCAAATAAATCTTAGATGATACTTAGTATTATTTTTTAGATACCTTAGATTATTAATATATAGTTATCGTATTATTATAATATAGTGAAATCTTAAAAATATAAAAAGTATAATCTTAAAAATATAATAGTATAAAGTTAAAATATAATGTTCGTACTATTATAATAAAGTTAAAGGTTAAAATAAAGCAACCGAACAGATGTAATAAAGTTAAAATATAATGTTTGTACTATTATAATAAAGTTAAAGGTTAAAATATAGCAACCGAACAGATGTAATAAAGTTAAAATATAATGTTCGTACTATTATAATAAAGTTAAAGGTTAAAATAAAGCAACCGAACAGATGTAATAAAGTTAAAATATAATGTTCGTACTATTATAATAAAGTTAAAGGTTAAAATAAAGCAACCGAACAGATGTATAAAGTTAAAATATAATGTTCGTACTATTATAATAAAGTTAAAGGTTAAAATAAAGCAACCGAACAGATGTAATAAAGTTAAAATATAATGTTCGTACTATAATAATAAAGTTAAAGGTTAAAATAAAGCAACCGAACAGATGTAATAAAGTTAAAATATAATGTTCGTGCTATTATAATAAAGTTAAAGGTTAAAATAAAGCAACCGAACAGATGTAATAAATTTAAAATATAATGTTCGTACTATTATAATAAAGTTAAAGGTTAAAATAAAGCAACCGAACAGATGTAATAAAGTTAAAATATAATGTTTTTACTATTATAATAAAGTTAAAGGTTAAAATAAAGCAACCGAACAGATGTATAAAGTTAAAATATAATGTTTGTA
This sequence comes from Osedax fenrisi, assembly GCA_964019155.1. Classification (NCBI taxonomy): domain Eukaryota; kingdom Metazoa; phylum Annelida; class Polychaeta; order Sabellida; family Siboglinidae; genus Osedax; species Osedax fenrisi. The sequence goes on from OZ025239.1 coordinate 110,075,824, forward strand.
CTATTATAATAAAGTTAAAGGTTAAAATAAAGCAACCGAACAGATGTAATAAAGTTAAAATATAATGTTCGTACTATTATAATAAAGTTAAAGGTTAAAATAAAGCAACCGAACAGATGTAATAAAGTTAAAATATAATGTTCGTACTATTATAATAAAGTTAAAGGTTAAAATAAAGCAACCGAACATATGTAATAAAGTTAAAATATAATGTTGATACTATTATAATAAAGTTAAAGGTTAAAATAAAGCAACCGAACAGATGTAATAAAGTCAAAATATAATGTTCGTACTATTATAATAAAGTTAAAGGTTAACATAAAGCAACCGAACAGATGTAATAAAGTCAAAATATAATGTTCGTACTATTATAATAAAGTTAAAGGTTAACATAAAGCAACCGAACAGATGTAATAAAGTCAAAATATAATGTTCGTACTATTATAATAAAGTTAAAGGTTAACATAAAGCAACCGAAAAGATGTAATAAAGTTAAAATATAATGTTCGTACTATTATAATAAAGTGAAAGGTTAAAATAAAGTAGGCATAAAGATATAAAAAAGTTAAAATAAGAAATGTAAAATTATAATATATTAGCAAGTTATTATATAGTATACATACTATTATAATGTTTATCATCATGACATGCATACAATAAATTAGTTATCAGTATTATCAATGTTTTTATTTAATTATCTTTAAATATTTAGTCACCTCTACATTAAATAATAACTCGACGGCTAACTTCAATATAATCCAATATATATATATATATATATATATATATATATATATATATATATATATATATATATATATATATATATATGTATACTAAACTTATATTATATGTGTATCATAATTAATTGCATATTATATTTGAATTATTTTATAAGGAACGTATGCACCAGAGCAATAATGATGTATACAATTTCGTAATAGGTATATATATACCATATAGCATTAATGCTGTTGAATACATATGTATAGTTTATATCCTAGGATTTATATTATGTATGTAACATATGTTTTAGTATTATATAATTATTATGTTAATGTATCCTTGTATGTATATAGGTTACATTATTTAACTTACTTACTATGTATATAAACATGTGTACATGTATGTGATAAAAGTGTAACACGTAATATGTTGATCTAACAAATAAATAATATGTATTAGTAATATAAATATGGCGCCTCTAAGACATAACAACATTTTATAATACTCACGGTTATAACATATATTGTAATATTCAGATAATTAAAATGTATTTAATTAGTCACTTATTGAAAGTAAATAAATATAAATGTAGGATATGATTAAATATAAGCAGTTTATTTAATATATATTGTTTTTAAAGTTTTAATAATTTATAAGTTAATTTTATTAATATTTCAGAATAATAGTATATTAAAATACGTTATTTCATTGATATTGTATATATTTAACTTATTCTTTTTATTTAAATATAACCTATATAAACTTAATAAAAGTATATATATATTAATAAATAGTTTTACCATTAATTTAAATACTTAAACGTGATGATTTATTAAAATATTTTTTAAATATAAATTAATTTTATTAATATTTCAGAATAATAGTATAATAAAAGTCGTTATTTCGTTGATATTGAATGTTTTTAACTTATAATTTTTTAAGCATATAATATTTACAAACTATGAGCAAAGTATATATATATTAATATATAGCGATATGCACAATAGTAATCCATAAAAATGATAATCTAGTATAATATTTTGTTTATTTACATTAAAAAGGCGGGTTTATTTTAAAATTATCGGCCTGAACAATATTTAAGATATAGGTCTACAATTTTAAACACTTATTCATCATAGCATACAATTACCCACGTCTGAGTAGTAGTACTATCTACTAAAAGAAGTGGTGAAACCCCAAGGTTAAAGGTTAAAGGTTTTACATAATTGTCACAGATGTGAAGGTTTATAAAATTGCGAAAATGTACAGTGTACAGTAGACCGGTTCGTACTAAATTTTGTTTCGCAATTTTATAAACCTTCACATCTGTGACAATTATGTATGCTATGATAAATAAGTGTTTAAAATTGTAGACCTATATCTTAAATATTGTTATGTCACGAGACCTTTTTATTTTAACATTGAATACATACAAAAGTTAACATGGGGGAAATATAGAAATAAGTTTTATTCAATTTTTATAAAATTGGATGATTTTTTTTAAGCCAACTATGGATATATCCTAGAAACATATATAACAAGTAGTATTAACAGTACAAAATATTGTTCATAACAATCTAGATGCCCAAATTTTATAAAATAATTGTAGTCAAAAAAAATATCTAAAAATCGTATAATTTAATATAAATAAATTATTACAATTTAATTTAAAAAAATAAAATATATAATTTATAGATAATAATAATACAATTCAAATTAATTATTAAAAAATTAAAAATTATTTTTAGAAAATAAATTAACATCATTTTTAATTTTGTTTGGATTTTTATTTGAAATGTGAAATACAATATGTTTACATATTTTTTAATTTTTTAAATTTTATTTGTATAAATGATATTTATATCTAACTTATATCCACAATTAAATATAATATGATCACTCAAATATATGTAAAGTATAATTTTATATATATTAATTTTAAAAAATAATTATTTTTTTGAATTATTTTGAAATAAATACTTTGTAAAATGGTGTATTTTCTCGAGTTTTAGGAGACATTAATATTGGTAATTTGTAGATATAAAAATGAAATATAGATATTATATTAATAATAAATATAAATAATGGTATATATTATATTAATTCATTAAATATAATACAAATACATAATTAATTTTGAATATTTTTATTTTAAATGTAAACATCAAAGATAATAAGATGGTGGAATAACTATTATACATGTAATATTTTAAATTAAAAAATAATAATTTATATTTCAAACTTTAAATGCTTCGAGACCAAAGGTAATTATTTTTTTATAATAATTGTTAATACATATTATACTAACATATAGATATGTATTATATTTTATACGAAGGATTAAAATCGATTCTAACTAACCGGTCTACTGTACATTAAACAAATTGTATTTATAGGTTGAGGTTGGTTTATATGCACTAGTTTTTATTTGCTTACAATACACTCATATTTACAACGTTATAAAAACGCTATTTTCATTTGTACACCTACTTTGGTTTCTTGAGTTATAGTTAACTGTATATGCAGTATTGGATACACCTGAAGTTGGCAGCCGTGATAATTTTAATATGGGTAGGCTAAATATAAAAATATAAATAATTTAATATTAACAATTTTAATATTCGAATATAAATAACATTTAGAGTAAATATATAAATATTAAAACATTCTAAAGAATTTCATGTTTATCCAGATATATGTAGACTGTAGATAGAAGTGGAAATTGTAATAATTAATACATTTTTATATTTATTTAGAGTAAGTAATTATGTTTAAAGATAAAATAAAGTTTAGGTATTGTAGGTATAACTTTATTTATGAATTTATGAAATCTCTAGAAACCGTACTCGTATGAGTTCGTAAATAATAAAACTGGGAAAATACATTTATATTATTAAACAATGCAACATCTAGCATTCACGGTTCAATGCCTTTTTTATAATGCAAATGATTGGCCAGCACAATCATAATCATAATCATTCGTTGGGGATTTCGAAATATTGTATTATTCTACACTACAACATATATATACCTATATGTTGCTTATACAAAAATAGAGAATATACTTTCTAGTGCAGCTAGTAAAATTGGGAAATATAGAAAGAAAAACAGCCTTGGATGACAAATAATACATTCGATCTATGTGATAAAAGAATACTATCAAATCAACAAAAAAAAGGTAAACCTGAAATATCTGATAAATATGGAGAAATTAACATTCACATTCGAAAGCTAATAATAAAATGGAAAGAAAATTGGATCATAACTCAATGTAAACAACAAATTGATGAAGACATGAAGTATAGAAGATTTAGCAAAAGAACTTATGAAACTTTAAGAACGCTCACAAAAACTACATATAGACAATCATCAATAATAGATGACAAGTAAGGGACACTATTAGCTGAAGAAAAAGCTATATTAAAACCGTGGACTGAGTAGGTACCAAGTACCTACTGCCAATAACTTTACAATTACAACGTCTTGCGGCCTAATAACATGAATCAGGGTGAAGAAAGTAATGATGATTTACCAATATTAAAAGATGAAATTATAAACGCCAACAAAAATCTAAAGGATGGAAAATCGCCTGGAAGTGATAATATCCCTAGCGAGTTATTAAAAGGAGAATCACTTGAAAATATATTCACTGACTTAAATCATGTTCCTTAAATAAATGGCCAGAACCATAGACCCAATATCAAGTGATACATATCCACATAGAGAACGAAGTGGACGCACTTCGTTCTCTATGCATATCCCTTAGAAAGATAACCTCAGAAAATGTCAAAATTACAGAATTCCAAGTCTAATATCATATTCAAGTAACATTTTGCTAAGAATTATTCTCAACAGAATGAATCCATAAGTTGAATGCATACTTTCTGTAAAGAATGCAGTTATTCATAAAGGAAGAAAAACAGTTGAACACATTTTCAATTGTTGAAACTTAATGGAAAAACACTTGGCGAAAAAAACTTATTTCACAACTTCATAGACTTAAAGAAAGCCTTTGACCGTATATGGCACGACGGACTATGGTATTTATTATATAAGTACGGAATATACTATAACATTATAGAAATGATAAAAGCTATACACAATAGTTCTACAAGTGCGCTTCTAACTGCTACTTAAATATATCACCAAGTCTTTTCTGAATCTACAACAAAGATTATGCGAAGATTTTCCTTTGATCTACAACAAAGATTATCCGAAGGATACTTTAGTTCAAAGACGTTATTTATTAATACAGCTTCGCCCCTTAGATGTCTATGCTTTAGTTAATTAATGTAGTATCCTAAGTATCCTTGAATGTCATATATAGTATTCATAATTACCATATAGCTAGAGAGAAATTTCTCTCTAGCTCTATGATAATTACTTTAAATACAATATAAATATATACCCTATCGTTTCAGATCTATCAATATAAATACATACAATCTCGAAGGTCTAGTAAACTTCGCACAAATATATATATATTGGTTAAATCTGTGGTCAAATACATAGATATATTAAATTAGGATATATCACTTACATCACTTAATTATATATATATATATATATATATGAATTATATAATTATAATTATATAATATTATATATATATAATTATATATATATATATATATATATATATATATAATTATATATATATATATTATATTATGTATACTATATGTATATTACATATATATTATACACATATATTCATATACATTAGAGTTATATACTCAATAGCTATGCATATATGCAATACCTCCTATAACCTCGAGGTTATAGATGGTATTGATATATGTGGTTAAATCCAAGACCTCCTATAACCTCGAAGAGGTTATAGGAGGATTTGTTAAATCCGTCTCCAGTTGGATCCAAACTATTTTCAATGTATATTACTTCACTGAAAATAGAATGTGTAAATTGTAAACATTACCAGGAAATATGACAGTAGCCGCATCTCCTTCCGAGGTAAATACTAACTATTGATTCTAGGTATTAATTTTTAATTCGATCACTGAATCTGATTATTGGTAAATGTGTTATCTGTTTATTCATATATAGATCATGTAATTTAGTGCAGTCTAAGGTTGATTATATTTTATTTTAATAGTTGTTGACATTCCATCATTCAAATATTTTATGAATCTATAATTCATAAATCGATTTTATTATATGCAATACATACACTAATCACCTTATACGCAGATTGCTGGCAAACATTATGAAGTATATGAACAGTTATATAGACACGTAAGTTATATAACTATTATTATTTTTTAATTTATTATATAATGTAACAATTATAGATGATTATTAAAGTCATTATTATAATGATTATTATATTTTATACTTATTATATATTAAGGGGGAGGGTCATAACCGGATCGCAGGATCTAAATATGAGGCGTGTGTGTAAAGTACACTGCGCCTATATTCATATCAGTGAAGAATCATACTAGATGTAATAATTATATAATGAAATAAATTAATTTCAAATCCTTTTCGGTTTCAAATGAATTAATAAAAATCAATTCAAATTAAGTAATACAATTATATTAAAAGTAATGAATTAATAAAAACCAATTCAAACTAATTAAAATCAATTCAAATGAAATAATAAATATATATTTATATAAATAGTATATATATATAATATAATTATATATATATAGTATATAACATATATAATATAGTATATATGTATGTATATGTATATATATATATATCATATATATATATATTATATGTGTTATATTATATAATTTATATACTATATTATATACTATATTATATATATTTATTTATATATATATATATATATATATATATATATATATATATATATAGTATATACTATATACGTATGGTAAGTATACTGTATACGTAATAATAACAGTACAGCATATGTATGTATTACATTTTATCTATAAATAATATAAAAGTATAGTAATATTAGATATATCTATGTATATCTATTATTAGATATAGCTTTAATTTGTCACTGATATGAATAAACACGCTGCGTTCTTTCGACGCACGCCTCATATACGATCCTACGATCAGGTTATGACCCGTAACCTATATTAAATATATAAAATATTATTTGAAATTGTATTTATTATTTATCTAATTATTATAATAGTAATCAATACATATTATAATCAATAAATAGTATAGCTAATAATACATAATTCGTAAATTTTTAAATAATATAATATTAATGTATATAGTATTATAGTATACTATATAATATACTAAGTATATAATATAATATATATATATATATATTATATATATACTATATATTATATATTATATACTTAGTATATATAATATATATTTATATATATATATATATATAACTTATATTATAAGAAATATTATTATTTAAACTGACATCGGCCCCTAACATGTCACGTTTCTAACCTAGAGTTCAAATAAAAAATGCGTATTAGCCTAATAATTAAGTTTATACAATATTATATTAATATATAAGCATATGATATTATGATATGTATGTATATATATATATAAAACTAATGAATTCATTACTTGGTGAATAATTTACTGAGAAATATAACGACCGCCGCGAAATGTTTACTTGAACTCCCGCTTAGACACATGACTTATTGGGTGCCCATTTCAGTATTCAACTTTATTATAAGTAATATTAATAGTATTAATAACTAATACTGTTCATTTAATTATTAATTTAATCATGAATCTCGAAGAAAGCTGCCTATTATTATTTGAATTAAAGAGTTCAATTTTTATGTTGGTGTTGTTTGATTTCTTTGGTTTGATATTATTTTTCTGTGTTTATCTGCATTATATACCCAAGTTAGCCTATACAATATCGTATAATATGTATAATGTGCAGTAGTGCATATATAAGTACCGCTCACCTTGAACTCTGAAATTATCATAATAATAATCGGTGGCTTTCTTTCAGATTATTCAATTTAATACTACTTAGTAATACAATTATTAATACTAGTACTACAGTAGTAGTATTAGTAGTAGTAGTAGTAGTAGTATTAGTAGCAGCAGGAGCAGGAGCAGTAGTAGTAATAGTAGTAGTATACCACTAGTATTAGTAATAGTATTATAACTTAATAAATTTATATTAAATAAATTTGTTATTGTTAGTAATTTACTATTTTTAATATAATCATTATATATAATCATTATAATCATGCTAATTAATAATTAAATTAGTAAATGTAATTACTACTATTTAGTAATTGCATTGATATTATTCCGATTAATAGTTTATAGTTAATATTCCTATAATTATATATTAGTATGATATAATAATACATTTTTTACATATCCAAAATTATTGTGGTTATCATATGTTTATTATTAAAGGGAACGCAATTATTAACTCAATTAATAATTATAGTTAATAATTGCGTTCTAGTTGGTGTGAACCCCTTTTTACTGAGATTTAAATATTATATTGAAATATTAGAGTTAAACTTTAACCTCTAATTATAATTATAATTAGATATAAGTTAATGACTGCGTTAGAGTTGGTGTGAAACCCCTTTTAGGATATCATTTATTATAGTTATATATATTATTACATAAATATATTTAATTAATACTTTATTATTTAATGCACAATATCTAAATTTCAATTAAATCATTATTGTTAAATAGGTACAATTTTAAAATATATTTGTTATTAATTAACTGTCGGACTGTTCCTTTATTTTAGGATATTCAGGCATTATTTATTTTTATATAATATCTTTTCATATACTTTATATATAAATATAAATTAACAATAATATAGTTTGTAGGATAACAGTGCATTTATACCAAGTAAATTTGTACAATATTTAATATTCGATTTGTACCATTAATCATTTCGTAGCACATCAATTGTTATATGTTATGTTATTATGATATTTATTCTAATATATGAATGAATGAATGAATCAGTTTATAGACAATGTCCAAGGAGAATCAGTGAAAGCGATTAGCTTTTTTAATTCGACATCTCCTAACAGTAGTGTAATGTCATATTTCATCATCTTCATTCGGATAAAATACAATAAAATTACATAAAAATGGATATTAAAATAAACAATAAACATAAATATAAAAGAAAGAATAAATATCATACGATAATTAGTAATAAACTATCAATTTTGTGTGTATAGAATGTTCGTAATAACACCATAATGGTGTCACCATTTCAATTTAGTTTTAAGTATGATAAACTTAATTTTTCGTAATAGCTCCATTTCAATTTAGGCCCTAAATTTTATGTAAACATATTAATTTTAAAATTGAACTTATTTTATATATATATATATTATATATATATAATATATATATATATATATATATAATAAATTAATAATATAATTAGTAATATAACATAATGAAGTATGACTATCATGACACCTAACATACATATATATAATATATAGTTAGGTATATGTATGTTAGGTGTCATAATAGTCATAATTCATTATGTTATGAGATCATTAATCGCTTAACAGATACATTTTAGTATAGTCAACTTTCGCAAAGCAAGTGCAAATCTTTTTATCGTAATTTATTCTATTTCTAGATAAATATATATAATTATATATTATGATATTATATATTACTTTTAATATGGTATTATATTATTTAATAATAATTATATGATAATATTCTATTGATATATTTATATATATATATATAGGGTTGTTAAAAAACGCGTTTTTTATTATTGTTCGTTTAAAACATGTTTTTAAAGGTTTTTTTCGTTTTTAATTCGTTTTATTCGTTTTTTATCCGTTTTTTTCTGTTACAAAATATAAAATTATTTAAATAAAGTAGATATGTTGTTAAATAATAAAATAATAATAAAGTAAGTACATATTATATGAATAATCAGTAATAATTCAAATAATATATTATCTGTATTATTAGCATTATTAAATCATATTGTCAAACTATACATTAGTATGACAATTATAATAATTATAATATTTATTTTGTTACAATATAACACTATACGAGTATTTCTGTATTATTTAATGTTATAGACATGGAGATTATATCACAATCTATATATATATGTACATTATATAATTAATATTATAAAAGCTGTATGAACTTTCATATTTATATTATAATAAATTATTATAAATAATAAAGTAAAATTAGATTTCTTTTATGTTCTGATATAGTAAATTATATAATAATATATATTATGAACTATCATATTTCTTTTATATATTAATATATTATTATTAAAAAAATATGAAAATTCATACTTTTTTTTTATATAATATTAAACATAATATATATTATTATACAATTTATTATATCAAAACATAAAAGAAATCTAATTTAACTTTTAATAATAATATCAAAGATTTTGCGAAGCAAAGATATAACACTCCCTATGCATGCAACGTAATTTAGTAATATCCCCAACCGCTGCTAGCAGTAGTATCGAAATCACTGAAATAGATTTAGGTTCGGCTCTGTTTGCATACAACAATGTTTTCATTGCTCTATTAAATTACATGCAATATAAATTAACTTTTACTTACTAAATATATACTTATAGCATTTAAAACATAAATATCATATTTGTTTGTTATATATTAGTAATGAACACTTAGTTTTCATCATATAAATATTAATTTAAAGCATATTATTTAACATTTTAAAAGTGTATAGTTAAATACGAATTTACATTATAAACAACACATAGTTCCTAAAAGTAACCCGGTATAGGTGGCACCAGGGTATTTTGTATACAAATTTGAATTACACGATTTTGCGTAAGTGTTATATCTTTACTTCGGAAAATCTTTGATAATATTATATTTGTTAAATAAATTGTATATTAAACATATTTTATACATTTATTAAATAATCATTCATTTTTCAATTATTATACAATTTATTATATCAAAAAAAAGAGCAGATAAATTATTATTTGTCAAATTGAATTTAAATTTAAATTTAAATATTAACAATTAAATAAATATATGTATAAATGTATGTATCTTGTTTTTTTCTGTTTTTTTCGTTTTTTATTCTATGTTTAAAACGGTTTAAAACGCGTTTAAAACGTGTTTTTTATTAACTGACAACCCTATATATATTTATATATATATAAGAATGGTATTTTCACTTCTGCATAGTTAAATGTAGATTACAATACAATATCTTATTGTAATATTCAAGTTAACTTGTCCCTGTACATAATCTAACCACTGCATTTGAAGATAAAGAAGTTTATGTATTGCTTCTATTATGATGTAGCTGTATATATTATAAAAACAAGCATATATATATATATATATATATATATATATATATATATATTTATATATGTGTGTATATATGTCTGGTAATTAATTGTAGTAACTTATTTTAAAGATAACATATTTATATAAAAGTATGCATACATTACAAACAATTTTAATATAGTTTCTATGTTTCCATTTAGTTTTATATCGAATTACTCGTTAACATTTCTTTAATCCACACGTAATAACAAATAAGTAAATATTACTTATTATTATCTTTATAATTGTGTATATACGTCTGATATATATATATATATATATATATTATTTTATATATATATATATTATAATATATATATATATATATATTATATACATTATAATAATAATATAATAAATAATATTATTATTCATATATCAGTATATATAAACCACGTTTTCTAATAAATAAAATAATGTATTGTCCGCTATCGACCATTACTCTACGTGTATACGCGAGAAGCAAATTGTCACGACCGCGCTCGCCTCCACCCGTAGACGATCGCGTATTACGCGCCCCGTACTATTTGCCAGGTGGACAACAATAGAACGGGGACGATAAACGCACAAGAAGCGGCCACTTTCCTACGAAGGTCGAACCTGTCGCTTCCGATCCTCACCAAGGTTACGCCGGGGTCGCCATCGCCCACTTACCATCGCCTTAGCTTATACCCGACCCGTGTGAAAGTATCTTTAATTTTGTAGCACGGACACTCGCACAGTCGGGTAAGCTGGGTGATTAATGTTATGTTGTCTAAGAGAAATATGGTAAAGACAGCGAAGACTTTAGTATGTTTATTTGGATATAACGTAATACGATGTGAATGATACATGGCTCGATATTTCGCATATGCGAGGCATGTGCATTCAGCCGAATCGGTTGGACGAGTCCATTAATACACGGGGGTGTCGTATTGGGTAGTACTAGGATAACAATTAATATACAGTTTCATAACATAGATAGTTGGAAAGTCCCCTTATTTATGTATATATATATATTTATGAATTAAAGTCACGAGAAATAATGACGAACAACTAAACATGACTATATACTGTACGACTAACGCTTCACCATATAACCAACACAGATATGGGATCTGTCGGATTCTAAGGGGCGTGGCTACCTCGATAAAGCCGGCTTCTTTGTTGCGCTAAAGTATACGGCGATGGCTCAACAAGGACGCGACCTCGACGAATCTGGATTAAAGTACAACGACCTCTCGAAACCTGAAATGGTTTCCGAAACGATTGTAGTAGTCTACCGACTCGTTTCTTTAAATAAGCGCTCATAGACCCGCCTACTTTAAGTAAACTATATTAGACCCGCCTACTTTAAGTAAACTATCTTAGACCCACCCACTTTAAGTAAACTATCTTAGACCCACCCACTTTAAGTAAACTATCTTTGATTCACTCACTAGTCCTGTCGTTAGTTTTCTACGCGTACAATACAGACTATACAAGACCTATTGAAACTATAACATTTACAACAATTCATACTCGCGTTTAGTGGTTCATTAGTACGCCGTATATAATTATGTATATTCCCCGCGATAATTACCCTCCGTTCGTATTAGACCATTTGCTACTCTCTCCGCTATAGTTGTACGCGACTCTAACTATGCGCGCCAGTATAACTACGTATATCTGTGGTTCCCGACCTTTGTTCATTGTGACCCTTTTTTTTTTCATATTTCTTAATTACAAAATATAACACGAACCAATAATAGACCCCGCTCGTTACTTTGCCGCTAGTGCATTAGCGACCTGCCACTCACACTCACACTAACGCTCACTTATTTCAGGGTATCAACACCACTATACCACTGATGGCCGATGCTTCGTGGGATATCTCTGTTAGTATCACTTAGTCTTACTATGTTAGGTGTATAATCTCATACACACACATACACACACACATACACACACACATACACACACATACACACACATACACAGACATATATATATATATATATTAATGTACTGGCCGATAATTATAGAAAAGATGCAAGCGTTATGATTGAAACCTTCTAGAAACACAATACGTACTAGAATATTTGTATTCAAATGTATGTCATTATAAACAACGACACTTTCAATGAATAATAATAATAGTAATTATTATTATGACTATTTGCATAGGTATTTATCATTTTAATAAGCGAACGCATCTAATTTATTTACATGGCGCGGCATCCATCTCGATGAGCCTGCGTAGATGTTCTATAGATCGTTTAATTTATAATTCTACTCTTTTATTAAGTGATTTAGAAACAACGACCCGACGTTATTCTATAATTCACAATATAATCGTATTAGAACGCCAGTGAGCCTATGCCCGTTACATAATCTTAAGCCGTGTACACACCGCAAGCATCGAGTGCAGTAACGAGTCGCCGTCTAAAATCTATGAAAAGTTCTATTTTCGAGTAACAAGTCGCCGTGCTCGATGCTCGCTATGTGAACAGCTAATTTGCTCGGTAACAAGCTCAGTAACAAGTCGCCAGCCTCTAGTAATAAATCGCGGTACTTGATGCTCGCTATCTGAACACCAATAATAATTTATACTGAGCATCAAGTGAGGTAACAAATCACCGTGCTCGATGCTAGCGGTGTGTACACCACTTTATGTAAACCTACCGCTCTCTCTTGCGTAATCTCTTGCGTAATGTCTATTTCTATCTCGGCGGAGGTTCTCATCGTAAATAAATAATTCATT